>JBAMJV010006486.1:0-165000 GCA_037951105.1 Echinarachnius parma | reverse complement strand
TGAGTTCAAAAGTGCCCCGATGTAAGTAATTTTTTCTTCTTAGTTTATCTGTATGAAAATTTCATGGAATGTTGATGTACAAGTAACAATCATTCACTCACTGAAGAGGCTGAGCGTATTAAAAATGTGATCCTTGGTTATTTGTTATTCGTTGAATTTACTTTATTTTACCTGATTTCCAATCCTTTATGTTATCTTGTTGCATGGTAATTTTCCAGAAACAATATTTTGTTAATGTTTCAGGGAATTCATTGAGGGGTACTGCAGTGAACTTCGGCAGAGCAGATCAGCCTACCGTGTGGAAGAAAAACAAGAGGAGCCTGATGGTAAGACTACATTCATTGCTTCATTTGTCTAATTGGCACTAATCAGCCCATGTTCGAACCTTGGCCGCGTTTGGTGACGATAAAGGGCGGTCTCGGACGTAAATTATCATAATTGATTGAATGCGTCTCTAAAAAACAAATAACCAATCAACCAACCCACCTTTCTCATTCCTTTACAAGTAAAACTATTACAGAAGAGAGCAGGAAATTATTTGTTACACGTTGTTTTTATGTAAAGTAAATTTTCCTTTTGGGAAAGTAAAATTTGAAAATTTAGGAGTTTACTGGCCCAAATGGGCCAGTAGAAAAAGTTACTGTGGAGGTTTGTTTATATCTCTATGTATTATGATCTTTTCAGCCTATCAAGCCAAGTCTAAACAGTTTTTAACAATGCCCATTACTGAATGTATATTTATATATTTATATATTATTTTCCATGATTTAAATATTCCAACTTCCCCAACTTCTAATCACCAGCCAACTTTCAAAGTTTTTGATGATGTGTTAGTTTTCTTGGTCGTAAGCCTTGCGTGTACAAGTCATCAAACAATTAACCAAGGTTTTCATTACTATTTTTTTCCTCTGAAAATTAGTTGTGTACCATCTGCACTGCCTCACGACCACTCAGCTATCGCAGTATTTTGATGATGTGACATACCAAGCACCAGAAAGCTTGCTTTGAACCGAGCACTTGCGCAATTGAACAAATTAACCAAGGTTTTCATTGCTATTTTTTTTCTCTGATAATTAGTTGTGTACCAAATGCACTGCCTCACGACCACTCAGCTATCACAGTTTTTTGATGATGTGACACACCAAGCACCAGAAAGCTTGCTTTGAACCGAGCACTTGCGCAATTGAACAAATTAACCAATGTTTTCATTGCTATTTTTTTTCTCTGATAATTAGTTGTGTACCAACTGCACCGCATCACGACCACTCAGCTATCGCAGTTTTTGACGATGTGCCGCAACAAGCACCAGAAAGCTCGCATAGAACCGGGCACCACGGTCGGTGCCCTCGGCGCACAGAGCATCGGTGAACCGGGAACGCAGATGACGCTCAAGACCTTCCACTTTGCTGGCGTCGCTTCCATGAATATCCTTTTTAATAAAATTCACTTAGTTTTGTATTGGTTAAAAATACAGCAGTCTCCCCTCAATGGGTAACATTTAAACGGGTACACCTGTTAAATGGCTTGGATTTTACTAAATATTTCTCATGTTCTTATGATGCTCAAAACCTTCCACTTGGCCATTGTCGCTTCCATGAATATCCTTTAAACCTGCTTCATATTGATTGTTGCATTGATCATACAGTAGTCTCTGTGGTAACATTTGAAGGGGTACACCTGTTAAATAGCTTGGATTTTACTAAACATTTCTTATGCTCTTATGAAGCTGAAAACATTCCACTTTGCTGTTCCTTGTTTCCCTTTGATGGTCAGTGTCCACAGGTTTGACCATACAATTGCAATATTGACCTGTGACTGTTTATATCAACTTGACCTTTGACCTTACTTATCACCCAAGTTTAAAGCCCACTGCACACTACATGATCTGATTCTGATCTAACAAACAACGGCGTATCTAAACGAGCAAAATTTGAATATTTAAAGGCTGTACTATATTTCGTATCCTATATCGTTCGTTGGATCAGATCGCGGATCATATAGTGTGCTGAGGGCTTGAGTGGATTTGACTGTGGTAGAACACACATTCTTTATACCAAATCCATACCAAAATTTAATCACCAGTTTTTTATATGCGGTATTTCCTTGACCTTTGACCTCACATATCACCCTTGGGGTGCCGCGCATCAAGGAGATCATCAATGCCAGCAAGAACATCAGCACCCCGATCATCAACGCTCAACTCGACGTTGACGACGATGCCGACTTCGGTCGAGTGGTCAAGGGACGCATTGAGAAGACTCTGCTGGGAGAAGTCAGTGAATATCTGGAAGAGGTCTTTCTGCCCGACAACTGCTTCGTCTTGATCAAGTTGGATCTTGATCGGATCAAATTACTCAAGGTTTGGAGTTTATCTCTTCAATAATATTTATATTTTCAGCATTTGATGACACGCGCAGTACACCGGGGTACCGTTGTACCCCGGTATCCTGCGTTGTGTGGCGCCATCTTGTGTCCACCCGAAGTACAACCGTACCGCAGGGCAATCATGGACGCCACTGGTGTATTGCGTTGTGCATGCAGCGCTTGTATGCATGCTGCCCCGGCTGAAAAGAGAGCTTTTTGAACGTTAATAAAGTATAACGAAAATAATTTCATATTCTTTGGTATCCCAGTGTACAGCCCTGAAAAATAAATAAATAATTAAACAAAATGGCGGATTTTCATTTGGTACCCCAGGGTACCATTTATGTCATCATTTGCTGCATTTTTTGTGAAAAATCGATGCATTTGTATTGTGTTTTCATGCCTAAACGTTGTATAATCATGCTAGTTAAGATACATCTACAAGATTCCACCCAGTGTTTTTGTTGCAACAGTATTTAGATGGGTCATTAGATCATTTATAAAGCAATTGCTCTTTAATGCACAAAGCTCATATGATAAAAGCTTTTAAATACATTATTGTAGATTCTCTCTTCACACAGCCTGAAAATAGCTTGAAACATTGCAAATTCAGTGTGTTGATAATATTGAGAGAATTAACAAAAATTGCAACAAATATTCAAACAATTACTTTGTTTCTTGTTTGATTCTTTAGCTGGAGGTCTCTGCAGAGAGCATCTGCATGTCCATCTGTGCTTCCAAGCTCAAGGTCAAACCCAATGTGAGTAGTCCTTCTCAACCCCTTTCTTAATTGTGACCGACTCTTGTTGACAAAAATCAAAATTTTATATTAATGGAAGAACACATAATTTTTAGTTTGATACAACAATGTTAACAAATTACAATATTTGGTATATTTATGGTCAATTAGAGTTTAGCTGACGTGTTTCTCATGTTAAAAGCCCAGTTGTTGACAATAGCATGATTTTGCCAGAGGCGGTTACAATTGTTTTTTTTTATATTTACTTTCACACAGTTAATACAAGGTCTCATAATCATTACTTTTCTTATGCCATGTTTCATTAGAATCCCTTACTAACTTAGTATAGTCATGTATTTGTGTATTTGTGTATGTTTAAATTTGCTATAAAGGATCATGTTGAAAGATGTAGGGCCTTCAGGTCAATTTCTTGCTATTATCTATCATTTTGCTGCTTCACATCCCCCCCCCCCCCAGCAAGTACAAGTTATAGCAGAGGACCTGATTACAGTGGAGCCAGCGGAATCCAGCAAGAGCTCCATGTATTACAACATGCAGTTTCTGAAGCAGAACCTCACGGACGTAGTCATACAGGTATATAATAAACATGCTTATATTTTTACATCAGTTAGGATAATCTGAATCATTTCAAATGTTTTGAAATATGTTTGTACAAAAAAAAGAAGATTTTGCCTATTCTAGTGGCCCAAAACAAAGAAAAATATTATACAACTAACGAATGGGCTTCTTGTGATAGTCAAATCTATTACCGAGGTGGGCTCAAAATGATTATTACCCGAAGCGTAGCTGAGGGTAATAGTCATTTTGAGCCCACCGAGGTAATAGATTGCCTATTACAATCAAGCACATTCGTTAGTTGTTTTATATCACTCATCAATATCAGTGATTGTGTTCAGCTATAGCAAAATAAGTGAAAATCTCTTTAATATTTCATAAAATCGCTTGTAAATTTTGATATAAAAATCAATCGACATTAATGAAGCCAGTGTGAGCCTCCAGAACCACGGCGCATCTAATACTAGTACGCTTAAAGTCATTGTTATTTTGCGCATACAATCACAAAGACGCAAAACTGAGTGCGCACCAACGCGCTGGCAGTTGCGCACATACGCGATGAATGCGTGCTAGCGCTCCCACGGATGTGCTTATTGGCTGTCTTGACGTTCTTCTTCGTAGGGTGTTAGTTTTTACCAGCAATGTCAATCACGTGACTAGAACGTGTGCGCCATAGAGTACTGCACAAATTTGATCGCGTGTGCATTTTGCTAAAACACATGATCTATGGGACGAACGCGTAACAAACTTTTAGTGTTAGTTTTTGCCATCAAGCCCGGTCACGTGATTGCGCGGGGATTGCGCGTGTTGTCCAAAACTATCATTTGTCAAATACAATGGTAAAACGATCTTATGAGGGATATAATACAAATTATGTTATATTTGGTTACCCATTTGGGCCAGTAGGCCTGTGCTAATTTTGAGCATTGGGTACATGATGACACACGCAGTACCCCGGGGTACCGTTGTACCCCGGTATCCCGCGTTGTGTAGCGCCATCTTGTGTCCACCCGAAGTACAGCTATTGCGTTGTGCATGCAGTGCAGCGCGCGCTTGTATGCATGCTATACCCAGGGTACAGCCCTGAAAAATAAATAAATAATTAAACAAAACGGCGGATTTTCGTTTGGTACCCCAGGGTATCATTTATGTCATCACATAGACACTATTGGGACCTGTTGTCACCAAACCCTCATCAAGTTGCCAAGTGTGAAGCTGAGACAATGGAGAAACTACTTGACTTTGTCAATAAACAGCAAAAGGTCCTGGGGGTGTTTCACAAAGATCGTAAGTTGATCTTAGCGCTAAGATGGTCTTAAATATTATGGAAAGCCATTAGTGTCTTGAAACATTTTTTATAAAAGTTATGTTGAAATGCATAAAATGTTGATTCAAATCATATATATTTTCTAACTATCAAAGAGATTTCATGAATTTTATGTGAAGATTATGAATCTCTTTGATAATTAGAAAATATATATGATTTGAATCAACATTTTATGCATTTCAGCATAACTTTTATAAAACTGTTTCAAGACACTAATGGCTTTCCATAATATTTAAGACCATCTTAGCGCTAAGATCAACTTAGGATCTTTGTGAAACACCCCCCTGGGAGACAGTTTTAGGGAGGCAGTCCTAATCTGCTTTCTAACTTTGTTTATGATTTATCAATTAAATTCAATTCAATTAAATTCAATTCAATTCAATATTTTATTGGTCCAACTCAATTGAAAATTGTTTCGGGTACACAATACCACAATTGATAACAATTAATCCGTTCATATAATTAAAAAACATCTGGATATCAACATTGTATATTCAGATGTTTTATTATATGAACTGATTAATTGTTTCGTTAATAATATCGCTAATGATATTCGTTTGTCTCGCAATGTATGGTCAACAAGGAATCTAAAGATCACGACGTTTATTATTAACGATACTATTTTCCTCAATGAGTAACATATTTAGCATTATTGATTAATTGTTATTAATTGTATTGTTAGATGTTGCTTGTGAGCATCGGCTTATTGTTATGTTATTTATTGTTTTCATCATTTTAGGGATCTCCAAAGGTTTCCCGAGCGGTGATCCACATCGACGACAAGGGGGGTAAGAAGAAGTTCAAACTCCTGGTGGAGGGGGACAACCTCCAGGGCGTCATAGCAACCAGAGGTAACTTGCACTTTGAAGACACCATACATATACAAATAGCAGTAATACTGAAATAGACCAGGGGGTGGTTTCACAAAGATTCTAAAGTTTAACTTAACTCTAATTTGGACCTAACAATTATGGAGAGCTGCCTGTTAGTTTCGTCGTACAATTTTTGGAACAGTTCTTTCGAAAAGGCATAAAGTTTGATAAAATCAGTTATATTTGTTATTATCAAGAAGCCTTGAATTATTGATATATTTTTTTTTTGGTGGAAGGGATCTAAAATAAAGTATTCGTTTCTTTTGAATGTTTTATTCCAAGGCTACAAATGGCTAACCATGATTGTTAGGTCCAACTTAGAGTTAAGAATCAACTTAGAATCTTTGTGAAACACCCCCCTGTTTTGTAATATTACAACTTATAATTGCTTGCAGTTATACAGGGAAACCCCGTTATAACGAGGTAGTCGGGACTATCAAATTTACCTCGTTATAAGCGGTACCTCGTTATAAACGGCCAAATTAATAACAAACATTTAAATCGAGACCAAAGGATTCTCCTCGTTGTAAATGGTACCTCGTTATAAGCGAGCTCGTTATAAAGGGGGTTTCCCTGTATAGCACTTAATACGGGGTTTCTAAATGCTGTAACATCATTATCCTAGGTCATCGGGTGCATTTCAAACCCGCACAATTATCTTGTGCACCATCTTAACTCCCTGAGGAGGATACTAGCCCCAGCTGCTCTACTACGTAGGGTGCTACGGGCTAAGTAACACATTGCAGTTAAATGTTATGCATGATTCATTTATACAGTGCTATCAACTAGCTATTTGTGAACTTACTGCATTTTTGTACTAAGAACATGCACATAAAAATTAAAAAACATTAGAAAATATATATACAGTCAAAAGAAAACTAGAATAGTGGCCACTGTAGACAGGTGACCTCTATAAACACTGTTTTTCTCTGCATGGGGATTCCTTTTGGTGGCCACTATAGACAGGTTGCCACCGAGACAGGTTCGACTGAACATTGTCCTCTTTTCGTAATATCTCTTGTAGGAGTGAAGGGCACACACACTACATCCAACAACACGTTTGAGATGGAGCGCACACTGGGCATTGAGGCGGGAAGGTGAGTTGGACCTCTATTATTATTATTATTATTATTATTCATCTTTATTATTCTTCCAATCAATATAGAATACAATTAACATTAAAAAAAGATATAATTATTCTTAATAACCCTTTGCCTACTGAAATATGCTGTATTGCAGGGCTTGAAATTAGCTTTGTGCCTTCAAAATATCATTATTCCAAATTTTACTTTCCTGAATGTGCAATCAAAATATAACGGTCAAACATTTTATTGTTTTCTTTTGTTTGGGGCCACCAGATGAAGATGTTAGGCCACTAAAGCTTCAGAAATCCTTTTTTTTTTTACCAATGAATATTATTCACCCTTTTTTCAGGCGTTGTATCATGGAAGAGATAGAGTACACGATGGTCAGTCACGGCATGAGCATTGACCACCGCCACGTCATGCTGCTAGGTGACCTCATGACATACAAGGTAAGAGGTCATTGCGCTTTCAGTGTTAGAGGTCATTGGACTTTGGGTGTCAGAGGTCGACAAACTTCTAGGAGATGTCAATGAACTTTTAAAATGGTATACAATTATTAATCATGGTCCGTCATGGAATGGTCAGTTATACCATGAGCATTGACCACCGCCATGTCATGCTGCTAGCCGACCTCATGACATACTCATACAAGGTAAGAGGGCAATGCACTTTGGTGTTAGAGGTCATTGCACTTTTGATGATAGAGGTCAACAAACTTCTAGGAGATGTCAATGAACTTTTAAAATGGTATACAATGATCAGTGATGGAATGGTCAGTCATATACCAAGAGCATTGACCACCGCCACATGCTACTAGCTGACCTCATGACATCTCATTGAACTGTTAGTGTTAGACAGCCAAAAAACCCTTTATTACTTATTAGCTCACTCTAATTTAATATATTTTTCTTTAAATGTAGAAGTGATCAGTGTTGTTATTGTGATTGATTGATTGATTGATTGATTGATTGATTGATCAATCAATCCATTGATTGATGGATTCAATGTCAAAATGAATACAAATTTTTTCTTTCACCTGGTTTCAAAATATAAACTCAACATCAAATACAACACATTGAGTACTTATTACTTATTATAATCTTTATTTGTTGATTGTTTTCAGGGTGAAGTTCTTGGAATCACTCGGTTCGGTCTTGCCAAGATGAAGGAGAGTGTTCTAATGCTGGCATCGGTGAGTACCTGACCCAATTACCGGTGGGGAGGGGGGTGTTTACCGTGTTTCACAAAGATTCAAAGTTGAACTTAACTCTAAGTTGGACCTAGCAATTTTGGAATTTTTGGAACATATTCAAAAGCAAACAAATACAAATATTTGAAACTTCAACAAAAATATATATCAATAACTTCAAGGCTCCTTAATAATAACAAATATTACTGATTTCAATCAAAATGAGCTGTTTAAACAATTTTTACAAAGAAGCTATTAAACAGCTCTCCATAATTGCTAGGTCCAACTGAGAGATTCCCCAAAAGTAACATTTCATAAATGGTGTACTTTGGTTGCCCGATCCGGCAGCTAATTCTGCTTTATAATATAATATTTACAATCTTTCTAAATATTTCTTTTCAACTATGAGAGAATAATGTAAATTCTTACATGTAAACTATCTAGAAACAAGCTAGTAATTTGCCAAGCAGATCAAGCTACCTTGTGCGATAAATTTGTCTGTTGGTTCAACTGACGCTAGTTTATTCGGGCAAGTATTAAGGGGTAAATGCTTTGATATTTGGTTCCTGATCACCTACCAGCAAGCATGCCTTAAGCTATTGACGTACATTGATGAATGAATAGTCAAATGCCATTCTCCCAATACACCAGTTCCAGATAGCATATGTCTCACTTGACCCTATAGCCATTTAATTCTACAATCATGGGTAGGATAAAGAGCCTTTACTCTGTGCAGTCATGTTCCGAGTGGCAGATAGTTGTCATGGGATATCTTTTGTTCCCTTTCATGAGAACAATTCATCAACCTTCGCATCAAGGAATTTCCAATCAATGTACACAAAAATTACAAGTAAAGAACCTTATCCAGTCCTTTCAATTTGATGAATACACAACTTTCTCACTTGACCTTTGTATTGCACATGCGCAAAACGTAACTGTGAACAGGTGTATATGAAGAAAAAAAATAAAAATAAATACCGTAAATAAAATCAATTTTTACAAAATGTCTTCCCTTCTTTCTTGATTCTCTGTAGTTTGAGAGGACATCCGATCACCTGTTTGATGCTGCATACTTCGGCCAGAAAGATGCAATATGTGGTGAGTAGTCTGATTTTGGCTCAGTGTTTTCTTTTCTTTTTGTCAAAGGAAATAGTGTAAGAGACATACATTTATTAAACAATTATCATCATCATCATCATCACATATTCAGTTAAGCATTCTATCGGTGACCCATGTAAATTCACTCAAGAGCTGTTATTGACATTTAATGTGAACGTGGTTCCTTAGCACTGTGTGCACCAAACAAGCGACTGGCTGGAATACTCCCCAGGGAGTGTAAATTGTGCACTTTGTATGCAGGAATGATGAAAGTGTATATCTGTTGACTGTGGTAATAAATATAGTGCTTAGAGGCACATTGCAATTTACACTCTATAAATGTCTATTATTAATATAAATCATAATTTGTATTGTCTCAAATATCCTCAAATGTCCTAAGTCATGGATTTTGTCCTAAGTTACGAGTCGTAACTATATTTGTATTCTGAAAACAGGACTTAGGACATGTCCTAACTTAGGACATCCTAAAGTTACGACACGTATGCAAATGAGCTAAAAAGTTAAGAGACATATGCAAATGAGCTAAAAAGTTACGACACGTATGCAAATGAGCTAATTTGTATTCTGAAAGCCACAACTTAGGATAAAACTTAAGTCTGCCTCCGAGGTGTCCTAACTCGGTCTTAACTATGCACTCACACGATTTACGATAGTAATTATGACATGAACAAGACATTATCAAACTGCAATGAGCGTCTGAAAGTGTAACCAAATAAGAACATACATTTATTGCGAGTATATAGTTGCGCGTGATAACAAAGATTGAGCGCGTTGACTGAAAAAGTATGCTTGAAAGTTATCTTTCATGCGCTCTCGGCCTCTTCGATCTTTGCCACTCAACCAAAAGACTGCAAAATGTTCATACTTGTTAATGTTATTGATAGGCCTTCACGGAAACAAAACAAAATTAATTGTTTACTGTGCAAGAGAAAGACATTATTTGGTTAACATTTGTAAATTACATTAATTACATTCATTATTTAAAAGTGATATAGCTGTAAAATAATTGGTTAGTGTAAGTACTGTGTCGGCCAATTACGAGAGCCAAATAAGTTTATGAGATGTATCAATAGTGTAGTTTGAGTGTCTCCAACAAGTATTATTTGATTTGTTCAGTGTCATCCAACAGTGACAGTGAATATTATTTCAATTTCGAACGCTGGCTATCATTATGTTAGTGTATTTGTTATGATTGGTAAACTGAACAATTCAGACATTAAGTTAATTTTAATAAAATAAAACAAAATCAATGGGGCAATCAACCCTATGAGTACGAGAGGAAATACATAAATAAACAAATACATATATAATAAATTTAATTGTAGGCCTACCAAGTATACTGATAATGCCAGGGACGTAGGAATCCTGAGTCGATCGACTGCATGACCCGACAAAATTGGTTTGAAATGAAATGAAATGAAATGAAATTTATAAAGACGAATACAATTAATTTTCATTATAAACAAAGTTCATAAAGCTAACAGTTTAAGTCTTCGTTATTTTGTTAACTCATCAAAATACTGCGACTTCCTTGTGCAAAACTACAAAGAATGCACAATGTTTATGAGATTGATTTGCAAATGCAATCACGCACGTGCATGCATGGATCTCTCACGATGACGTGGTTCATTGATATGCATTTATGCATGATTTGGTTATAAAACAAAGTTTGTCATTGGTTGCGCGTTATGATATGCGCGTTTCTTGTACGCTCATTAATATGCATGATATGGACTTAAGACGGTCTTAAGTCTGCTTTCAGAATACAAATAGTTACGTGTCCTAGCGCCGTCTTATCTTTTCAAGTTACGACACGTAACTCCCTAGGATTTTCAGAATGCCCCCCCTGCTTTGCATACATAATCACCATCTTCATCATCTAATAATAATATTAATATTGTTTTCTTTCACCCTGCACAGGTGTGAGTGAGTGTATCATCATGGGCATCCCGATGAACGTAGGAACCGGCATGTTTAAGCTCCTGCACAAATATCCTTTTACAAGCTGCACATTGCTTTATTGATGATGATGATGATGATGATGATGATGAAGATGATGATAAGATGATGATGATAAGATGATGATGATGATGATGATGTTGCAGATGATGATGATAATGGATGATATGGAAGATGATGGTGATGAATGATAGCAATTATAATGATACAATATTGTGAGAGTCGTATACAGCCTAGCTTTCGATCCTAGCAGAATCTTCGTCAGGGCCCTGACGAAGATTCTGCTAGGATCGAAAGCTAGGCTGTATACGACTCTCATTTTACCACATTGGCGATTTTTTAGTAGACAAGCAGTTTTCAGCAGTATTTTCCATATTCGATACAATATTGTGAGTACATTGATTGTTGATGATGATGATTTATAGATATGACTATGGAAATGATGATCATGGTCATAAAAAACCTACCAGCTGTTAAACTGTATAAACTGAATTACAATGCTTTAGACCTTAACCCACCATTTCACATCGGATAAACCCAGCCGTCCACCGAGACGACCCCTCATCTTTGACAACCCCGACTTCCACCTCCCAGGAATGGGATTATGACAACTTCGATGAGATTACTAGAGACTTCTAGAGAAAGGCCACCTTTATAACATCTAGCAGTTTATGTTATTTCAATCCCCATGCAGGGAACTGTTTGCCTGTTGTTCATATTTCAAATCTCTGGATGAGATTTTTTAGGGAAAACGTTTTCCTATATTGTTCATCTTTTACAACTCTGCCTTCCACCTCCGAGGAACAGGTTTATTAACAACATCGATGAGATTTCTAGCAAGCATGTTGGTTTTGCAAATGCTTCTGGAGTAAAGGCCACCTTAATGAACACTATAAGTTTGTGCTATTTCAGATCCCCATGTAGATTGATTTCAAAACCCAGACTTCCACCTCCCAGGAATTGGTTTATGACACATCAATGTGATTTCTAGCAAGCATGTTGGTTTAACAAATCCTTCGCAAGAAAAGGCCCCCTTCAGTTTGTGTTATTTGTGATTCCCATGCACAAATTTGTTTGAATGCCGTTCACAGCATTTAAAAACCCTCACCGCCACCTTTGAGTAATTGGTTTATGACAACATTGATGAGATTTTAGAAAACATTTATGTTGAGCAACAACTTCTATAGATGACCCACATGTATGAAAAATATATTTTCTCTTAAAAAACCCTGTAATATTGAAACCCCAGGGATCTTGCAAAGCACTTGTATGAAATGAAGAAAAAAAAACTGTTCAAAAGAACTTGTAGTATTCAAACAAGGGAATTTATACTGTTCGTCTTTCAAAACCTCGACGACTGCCTTCCAAAGATAGGCTTATTGCAATGTCAACCATTACGGTTGAGCAACACATTTAAGAAAAGCGAAAACAAGAAAGGTTATCCATTCATGGCCGACCGAAGACAAAATTACCTAATTTTAAAAATCACAAGAACTAACTTGCATCCCTGATCATGGTTATGATACAGCACATGTACATGTAGTTGAATGCATTTGAAATTCCATTATTTGTTTTTGTTATTTTACAGGGTTCATGATGTTCATTGCAGTAATTGTGATTTAAACAATGCAATTGAAATTTCTCAATTCTCGATAACTGCAGTAATAACATTACTTTTGTGAATTTTGAAATGTGGTCATTTTTAATTTAAATCTGTGTTCAATCAACCATGTAGGAATTGTTACCTCTTATTTTTACATGTAATTTAGCACCTAACAACCATACAGATAATTTTGTCAAGACAAAATCTTTTTTAAATTGTTGGTTATGAAATCATGAGGTGTTTGGGGGGAGGCCTACTTTTAATTTTGAGTTAGGTTAAACAGCGATTCTGAGCAATCACTGGGAAGAAATTTGTATGTGCATGTGTGTCTTGGAAAAGGAAAGCTTAAAGTGATCCATTAGCTTTGTCAACAATTAACTAAAATCACTTGGAGCTTTCACACTTTTCTTGTACCTTGTTGTTTTGCTAATGGTAACAGAAGAATGAATAATAATGATGTATTATGGAGATATTTAAGATTGAATTTGAAAGTGTCTGTAGACACTTTTGACCATAGTCAAGAGTATCAGAATTTGGATACTAAATCCTCCATAGTATCCGAATTTGGATACTTCATGCAAACGATTTACTCTTTTTTCACTAGGTAAACATTCTTTTTCAATGAAAATCTCACATCATTATCAAGAAGCCAACAATAATATTGGTATATGATTGAGGTCTCAAATATCACTTTTGGGGGAAAAAATAAAGTTAATGGATCACTTTAATTGTGATTTTGCCTTTCACAATTAGGAAGTGTTGACAAGCAGAACAGTACTTCGTATAAATTACTATGAAGAATAAATGACAAGTGTCATTGTATACTTTATTAAAGATGGTTTCCTTTTCTTTCTTTGTTTGCCTTGTGCGATTGTAAAATTTGTGCGAGTTGGATGCGATGAATGGTGAATAATTAGGAGCTTATCAAAAAGCACATGCATTGTTCAGGCCACTTTGGTATTACGTTTAAACATTCAGTAGAAATGAAGGGTTATTCCCTTTTGGGTTTCAGATTTTTCTTCCTAGTGGGGGCTCTTAGGTCATGGGGTGTGCACTTCCGGAAAAAAGTGTGAATTTTGGCACACAGATAGTTTAGACCTTCCTCTTCAAGAAATTTGATGGAAGCAAATTTGCACGGCCCATTCTTGGCCGCCATCTTGAATTTCAAAATGGCCGCCATCTGGCACCTGTTTTCATCAATATCTCAGCAACTAAAACAGCAAGAGAGTTATTTTCAGTGGCTTTACCCACATAATGGGGGCCAACGAATCACCTGAATCGAATATCAAGACTTCAAATGGCAGCCATCTTGAATTTCAAAATGGCCGCCATCTTGCACCTGTTTTCATTAATATCTCAGCAACTAAAACAGCTAGAGAGTTATTTTCAGTGGCTATACCCACATAATGGGGGCCAATGAATCACCTGAATAAAATATCAAGACTTCAAATGGCAGCCATCTTGAATTTCAAAATGGCCGCCATATGGCACCTGTTTTCATCAATATGTCAGCAAGTAAAACAGCTAGAGAGATATTTTCAGTGGCTTTACCCACATAATGGGGGCAAACGAATCTCCTGAATCACATATCAAGACTTCAAATGGCAGCCATCTTGAATTTCAAAATGGCCGCCATCTTGCACCTGTTTTCATCAATATCTCAGCAACTAAAACAGCTAGAGAGTTATTTTCAGTGGCTATACCCACATAATGGGGGCCAACGAATCACCTGAATCAAATATCAAGACTTCAAATGGCTGCCATCTTGAATTTCAAAATGGCCGCCATATGGCACCTGTTTTCATCAATATGTCAGCAAGTAAAACAGCTAGAGAGATATTTTCAGTGGCTTTACCCACATAATGGGGGCAAACGAATCTCCTGAACCACGGATAGCTTATTCAATTATGTATCTCATAATAAAATCGGTCAGTGCATTTCGATGGGTATGCCCATCTTAGGTCGGAAGCAATTGAGCAATGTTGCTGATATATAATGATATAAAGATAATCTGAACAAAAAAGAAGTCTACTTGACAATTCCTTTGATTAAACAAAAGTTATCGGGTAGGAGGTAGTTCAAAAGAGAATCAATGAGTGTACTAACCTACCTTTAAAGAAAAGCAGTAACACTCATTCGAGCATTATTTGAAAACTTACTAAATGGAAAAAGTTTGAACATTTTGTTGACCATACAAATGTTCACTTCCTAATATTCGGTTCTCATCAACAGCCTTCGTCAGCTGTGCATGACCTGACTGTTGACCTTTTTTTTTACAAAGTGATCAATTTTCTGATCGTAGACGTCACTGCAGGTAGTTTGTTTCGCGGATTGTCTCTGTTCAGTGTGGGTTGAAATGCCAGGATGTATACATGTGCAGATATCTTCCTTCACCCTTTTTGCATTGTGCCACATTTCCGAAATGTAGACCTTTTGCCAGTCAGACCTGATGGTCGGGAGACTCAATCACTCAATGTGGCCTGTTTTGAGACACTCCAGAGGAACGAATTGGGCGTCGGTGTTCCAAATATCTGGTCTTGGGAGATCGCTACGTTTCTTTTACTTCCACCCTTTGCATGGAATTACAATGTATATACTACGCCCCGCAATTATGTTTGATGTTGTCTAGGCGGTACTAAGATTGGGTGTTTTGTTCTTGTCGGCTTTAGATACACCCTAACGCCCGATTAAATTGAAATTCAGTTGATTGCATCTGAGACTTCTAATATCAGGTCGGATGAGTGTCATTTTGAGCATTGCGTGTTCCTCTCAGTGGGGTGATCCTTCTGTAGCTCTTTAAGCCCAAATATAGTTGCAACACACATAAGAGAGACTAGATTATGTTATCATCTGGACAGCCAAGGGATTGGTGATTACAATAATGGAACAAAATAACAGTCACTCCTAATGTTTGTTAAAATAGGTAATTAGAGGTGAAATGAGACATTGGACAGTGAGTTGCTTTCCGATAAATCTTAACGTTCGGGCTACAATCAAGTTTGATCACTATCATGACTTGTGAAAGTGTCAAGGAACACTAACGACTTATCCTTCCCTTCGTTAGGGAACTAAAAGTGTACTCCTGCACAAATTGTTTCTTGAGTTTGGGATGATTTCTTGAGTTTGGGATGAGTGTCATCCATGTAACAATACCACCAAACTTGTGGTTTCGGTGCATTGTCAATGTCTATTTTTTCAAGTGTTTTATTTACAAATTTCATAGGATGGGAGTGAGAGGGAATATAATTGCTGCTTCACGGATGTGTTGGTAAAAGATCCATTGTAGCCAATGTATGTGGACCCTGTATGTGTACATGTTCTTGCAGGGGTTAGAAACCTGGCTCATAGACAGACTGGTCCAGACCTATCCTATTATATCTCCTCTTGTGTAACAGACATGTCACCACGTAGCCAACTCTCGATAAATCGTAGAAGCTATCGAGAGTGGACCGTGGAAGACGAGAGCTTCTATTATTATGACGTGACTTTACGTACATTACCTACTTTGGTTACCATACACAAGTCAACACTTGAGGACACAATTATCTAGAGTTTATATAGGACCAGCATGTCTGAATTATTTTGTCCAACTCCTGGAAGAATGTCTACGCTGCGCAAACCAATACTTTGACTGCAGTGACACTTTTAGCGAGCAGATCTTGAACTCCATTTATCCGGACTTAGCGTTCCCTATCGAGGAGAAGGAGGGCATGTTGGCACTTAATTATGGTAGCTTGGAAGATTTATCAGGGAGAAATTCACACAGTTGGTTTATATAATATTTTCACCTCCAGTCACCCTTGTGCACATTAGGAGTGATCCATACTTTGTTCATACCAATCCATATCAATCCCTTGAAACTCTCCACTTGTGGCTAATCTAATTGGGCTTTTAAAATGGTCCAAAGCTAACTAGATAAACCCACACTTAAAAGGACATATCGTTCTACCCTACATCAAGGGTGTCTCAAAAGCTCTTTGAAGGAATTTGGCATCAAAGTGTATTACAAGCCGTCAAGAACATTACACCAAATCTTAGCAGCTCATAACGACATGACTGAGAAAAGGAGCATAAATGGGTGGTGTATATGATTCCTTAGCATGGACAAACTACAAAAGGATGTTTGCAAGGAATCACATAAAGCAGATACGGAGCTGTCTCTCAAAACCATATTCGTGGAACACTGAAGCAAGAATTCAATCAATACAATGATTCACAAGATGGCTACCACCTGACATTTTTAAAGCAATCCAGGTAATTCAGTGACATCACTATTAAGTATAACCACTCAAATTAATTGTGTTGCAGTGTGATCTGTAGGAAAGAGCTTGAGCTGAATACAGTTTACAGGGTGGCCATCTTGAAATGTATGATGACTGTCATTTTAAGACATCTATAAAGTCGATCTAGGTCATTAAATGACGCCAACAATGACGGCATAACCTCTGACATTATTATCCAGATGTTATTGTTTCTGAAATATTAACCCCTTGCTTAAATAAAGGAACTGAGTGTGCTATAGACGCACAAAATATATGGGAATGTCAAAATTTTGAAGCGAAAACAAATTTCAGACCATTTTTAAGTTGAAGATGGAGGCGAAAAATGGCACTTGCTAAATTGCTTCCAACCACTGTGTGTGCATCTGACTTAGGTCTCTCAAATGTACTCTATGTTATTTATTGCGAACACCAGACTGCATACTCACAGTAATCTGCGAGACCAACAAAGCAACAGACTGTTGTTGTGTTGGTCTCGCAGATTTGAATCAAATCTATGTAGACTTATCATGGCGGCCATATCGAACTTCAAGATGGTCCAACCATTTCTTTTAAGTCAATCCAGGTGATCTGTTGACCCCCAAAATGTGTTTAAAGCCACTAAAAAGAACTCTCCAGCCATTTTATTTTCTGAAATACACGCAAAATAGGTTCCAGATGTCAGCAATAATGAAATTCACGATGGCGGCCAAAATGGGTCTTGCTTATTTGCTTTCAACATCATGTTTCTTTCAAAGACAGACAAGTCGTTGGCATCAGCAGAAAGGCATAGCAACTAGAGATAACTTTGAACCGTTTTTAGTTTCTGATATAAAGTTAAATATGCTAATCCCCATGGTGGCCATCTTGAAATTCAAGATGGCTGCCATTTGACACCTTTAAAGGTGGATTCAGGTGATTCGTTGGACCCACATAAGTGGGTATAGCCGCTAAAATAATGCTTTAGCTGTTTTAGTTTCTGAGATAAAGGAGATAATTAAATGGGAAGTGCATAAATGCTTCCAACCATCTATTGGTTACAAGTTGACACAAACAGACATACAGACAACAGGCATATCAGTTGAAATGAACTCCGTAATTGCTTTAGTTTCTGAGATGGACTTAAATATAGGCTTCCCATGGCGTCCATCTTGAAATTCAAGATGGCTGCCATTTGAAGTCTTGATATTTGATTCAGGTGATTCGTTGGCCCCCATTATGTGGGTATAGCCACTGAAAATAACTCACTAGCTGTTTTAGTTACGGAGATATTGATGAGAACAGGTGCCAGATGGCGGCCATTTTGAAATTCAAGATGGCTGCCATTTGAAGTCTTATTCTATTCAGGTGATTCATTGCCCCCCATTATGTGGGTATAGCCACTGAAAATAACTCTCTATCTGTTTTACTTGCTGAGATATTGATGAAAACAGGTGCCAGATGGCGGCCATTTTGAAATTCAAGATGGCTGCCATTTGAAGTCTCGATATTCGATTCAGGTGATTTGTTGGCCCCCATTATGTGGGTATAGCCACTGAAAATAACTCTCTAGCTGTTTTAGTTGCTGAGATATTGATGAAAACAGGTGCCAGATGGCGGCCATTTTGAAATTCAAGATGGCGGCCAAGAATGGGCCGTGCAAAATTGCTTCCATCAAATTTCTTGAAGAGGAAGGTCTAAACTATCTGTGTGCCAAAATTCACACTTTTTTCCGGAAGTGCACACTTCGTCCCAAATATTGACTTAAGAGCCCCCACTAATAAAAAAAAAAGGAGGGGTTATGGTTATCTTGGGCGTTAGTGGACTAAATTATTTTTGGTCACTAACTTCAGGCTACAGGCCAACTTTAAAAACCTAACGTTAACCCCAATGCTAAATTATGTGTATTTAGAGGCTATAGTTCAATTCGGTGGCTATATTTGCATGCCACGTAGAGCTGTAGCCCGATCTGAAGTTAGTGACCAAAAATAATTTGGTACACTTAAACCCCCAAGATAACCCGGGTGGTTATCAGTGATACGAGGTATAATTTTTGCTTATTGTGATACAGGCTTGAGAAAAATGAAAAGACAAATACAACATCGAAGTATGCTTCCCTCCTTAATAGGAGACCAGCCTTTATTTGTCCTTAAACACCAAAGAGTCTTCTTTTTCATAGTAGAAGTCACAAGAGTAACAATCATAATAATAATATATTAATAATAATAATAATAATACACATTTACCTTAGATCAGTAAAGAAAAAATGCATGCCTTTTTAACAAGATGCACAGTTCCCCCTTTTCAGTTTATTCTTTGTTCATTCTACAATATGATACAAAATTCTTCACAAGATTTTTTTTCTTTATATAGCTGTACAAATCGCACCAAATCGTCTCGTCTATTTGGAACCCATCGTTCCTCTTGATTTGGGGCTAATGATTTTTTTCTATCACGTTTTTTTTGTTTCCACCGTGTGCAGATGTTAAAAAAAATTGGTGCTTTATTTAATACAACACATACAAGCTAGCCTTCTAAACAATCGCTGTGTTCTGGTAAAAATGTACATTCAATTTGACGCACCACTGCTATTATAGTATCTAGCCGAGATTAATCTAGCCGAGATTTATCTAGCAAAGATTTCAAATATGGCACAGAAGTTACAATTATTCTCTCTCTCTGTTCTTTGAATAAAGAATCTATAGCAGCCTTTGAATAACTTTGGCAGTAACTTGCGAGACAAAAAGCTGTGTTTATGTATTTCCTACTTGCTTGACTCTACTACACGCTACTTTTTAGGCCGATATTGATAGTCTCCCAACCAGACTTGGTTTGTCTAAAACTACGGTATAATATCAATTGAATATTCTTTCTTCCATCTTGACACACAGTTCAAGTTCAAGCATTTTCTTTAAATAGCTATATTAAGTTTCTTTCCTGTACACGCAGTCAAGAACTTTGACCGTTTCTGAAGCAGTGTTTGGATAGATGTTGCCTATTGGACACTTCAAAGAATAATGTGGTGTATTAAACTTGATGCTTTGTTTCCCATTAGGTTCCCCGACCCTCTCCTCTTCCCCTTTTAAGTTTAAATCCCTTCTATGATATAACCTCTTGCCCACCGGAACCTGGTGGGTTATATCCAAACGCTGGGGATTTCAGAATCTCGGAGGGAACAGGTTAACCCAAATTTACTAGTGTAGTCTTATTTGGTAACTTAAAACATCTGGGAAGTCAACTCAACCCACCAAATGAAAATTTCTGTCTGAATGTTTTGATCAAGAAAACCCCAAACTGTAATTCTAAAATAAGATTAATCTCGAAAACTGGTATTTCCCCAAAACAAAGTGGATGATTGTGATACTAACATATTTTGTTCAACTCTGCATTCAATGTTAAACACAAGTCCCACAAATAATGAAAGCAATATTTTTTGGTAAAAACAAAACAAAACCTGATGTTCACAAGTGCTTGTTAGATGCGGGCATACTTTAAAAGTAGCTTTTGAAAAAATTAATTAAAATGCTTTAATGTGCGCTTATTTTGGTGGTAGAGGGGGAAGGAGGAGGTTTACACGAATGCGTAAGAATCATAAAAGACCAACCTAGTGAAAACACTTTAATGATGTCATACTTTTGCAATGTTTTTGCAATCCCCAGAGTTAATAGTGCCCACCAGGTTCCCATAGGCAAGGGGTTCAACGGTTCCCTACTAGATTTTGCATTCCCCAGTGTTAAAAATACAAGGCCTACCAGGTTCCCGTAGGCAATGGATTAATAATGTTCACTACTAGATTTTGCAATCCCCATACAGTTAATACATGGCCCACCAGGTTCCCATAGGCAAGGGGTTAATTTCACAGCACTGAGAGTTGGCAGATCCAGACAACTACTTCCAAACCATGCTCCAGAAGCTAGCACATTTACTATAAATATGTTCCTAATCTGAATTATTTTCTAAACATTGCTGCATTGAAATTATTATCATTATCAAACATTTCATCAACACCAGCCCATTTAACAAAACAAAAAAGAGAGAGAAAAAAAAAGGAAATATGAAATTCATTGCTGGAATTCATCATTTTTTGTAATAAAAAATCACACAAATTACTACATAGTCATATCAACTATGTCAATTCTATATATGTATAAAAAATTGAAAACAGAAAAAAGAAAACAAAATTCAAAAGTATATATTACAGGTAGTCATTTTTTTTCTTTTTAATATCTTCTCATAGCAAAGCACACAAAATTTGACTCCCAAAACTCTTTTAGTGTATACATCATCTAAAATAGGTTATCACAACAGAAAGGTGAACCAATACCGGAGACACTACGTTGGAAACTCACAAATTGGAACAGTCTTGGAGGAGACTATGAATGAAATAAAGAAACGGTCATAATATATATGGTTTGTACACTGAAAAAACCCTTGAAAAAAAGAAAGCGTCTAGCTCTAGACCTAACCTATACATGGAATTTAATAGCATTGATTTTGATGCAAAAAGTTTGATTGAAGACTGGAATTTATACTTCACTACTAACACAGTTATGCGAAAGGAGGATTATACAACACGTTCCTCTGGTAGTCTCCACCCAGCCTGTTTCATAATTAAATTTTCTTTGCATCGGAATAAACTACTCACATTTAAACACGACAGAAAGACAGACGGACAGAATCATAAAGCAAATGTAAAAAAAAAAGAAAAAGTCTACTCATGTTTGAAAACTACCTGTATTTTGAACACACAAAATCTGCACTTTTTAACGAGAGCATTTCTTCCGCTTTATCCAGCGATAAACCGTAAAGTGCCAAAACATATTAGAGACTGAATGTAAAATAAAAAGTTTGCGTATATATATCTACAGACATCCATAGTATTTTTGTAACTTCCACGTCATAAGTTTTCTTAGCTTCCGAAAAAAGAAGAAAAAAAAAGAGAAATTACATCACACAGATTTTTTCTTCATTTATGTATACTTCACTTTTTCAGGCAAATAAAAATCCTATGTACAAGAGATTCGATTATACGACAATTGAGATAATGTGTCTAATCATACATTATTGTCATAGTTATTTTTTTCATCATGCTATTTATCTGTACACATTTCAACATTACAATAGGAAATATTTTGTATAGAACAATTTTTGCTCTCTCTCTCTCTCTCTCCCTCTCGGTCTCTATTACACTTCTAACAAAGAATGCATGGTACATTTTTCAATAATAATTATACGCAATTCTAAATAATTTACCAATTTCTGCTACAGTTATTTTTTTTTTCGATGTATCTACTCTCAATACATACAGATACTTGAGTAAACATGTACATGGTCATAAGTTAAGATTCGGCCGATGTCTTTACTAACATCGCTCTGACATTCATTACGTCTTTTTTGTTTTTTTAGTTTTTGCATATTAAAAAGAATACCTGAAAACACAGAGTAGAAAAAGAGCTAAGAATATCAATATGTAGCTTGCTTGATCAGATCTAATCCATACAGAGATTCACAAACGAATGAATGACTTAATAGTAGCCATGTTACATGATTAAAAACTACTTTTTATTTTAATAGTTATACTTACTGAATTATAATCACAATAGGACCATCTTATCAGTCAAAAACATCCACACTCGCATACATACACATGCACAAACACACTCACGACCAAACACACACACACACGTGCGTGTGTGTGCTCACACAAACAGACATATCCTACCAGTTCTGACTGAAATGGGGGGCAAATAACTTATCTAAGTTATGTTTCGTACCTCTTTGTTGGTACCTTTTGTAGATGACCGTTTAAAATTAAGTCCTATTTTAATTAATCAGACAATTAAAATGTAGATGACTTGGTCAAGAACAGAATTATATTATAGTGATAAGTTTTATTCACATTTTAATCATCCTTTTGATCAACCAAAAAAATACTTTTTTTTTCACGAGGGCGATTTTGAAAATTTTGAGGGAAAAAAACGCCCTCATGAAATTATTCACGAGGGCTATTTTGGGGCTCACGGGGGCTCTTTTTTTTTTTACATCGTTTTCACTGCTCAAGGGTCTAATAAATGATTATCATGATGTGATCTATCTGATTATGCCATGTTTGGTACGTTTCTGGCGCTTTCCGATCATGCAAAAAGATGTTTAAAAAAATTTATAAAAAAAAAATAAATAAAAAAAAAAAAAAAAAAAAAAAAAAAAAAATTCTTTTTTTTTTTCGCCCCCGTGACGTGGTTCACGGGGGCGATTTTAAAGGTATCGGGGGCGAATCGGGGGCGAATCGCCCTTTGCCCCCGTGTATTTTTTTGGTTGCTTTTGATTAAAGATGAATTGTTATTGTCACCCTAAAATGGCCTGGTAAAATATTCATCCGACTTGTGAAATTTAAGATATTCGTCCACGAACGCAGCCCTTGGGCAACATATTACCCCAAAGTGATTAACAATTTACCATCAAAGAGACATTTTACAGAGAAGTTACGCTACAAATCTACAAAAAGACACATTCTATCACCCACAAAGGCATTTCTTCTTTTATCTAGCCATGTCATTTTTCTTTCTGAGATTTCTTGAAGAAATTACAGACAAATCATTTATAATCAGTAATCCATTCTGACCTGGAATTTTAATTTTTTCTCACTTGAAAATGTATGACCATTTATGCTTAATTTAACTCAAATAGTTCACCCTCAGTTAAAATTTTTGTTCTTCAAATTTTCTTTGACATATTCAGGATTTCTTTTACACCTAATTACGCGATTTAGAATTGCAAATTGGTTCAACCTCTAAACTATTCTTTAAAATAAAGTGGAATGGCAAGTGAAAAATAGTGTGCTTAAAATCTCTCCACAAACTACTTGCATTGCCTATTAAATTTTTTTGTGTGTGGAAAGGCCGTCATCGACAATTCGCTAATGAAAAAATAAAAGACCAATTACTGATATATACTGCACTGATTTGCTACTGAAAAAAAATGTTCATCTTCAGCACACTTCAAATTGCATTATTATTGTCTGTAGTCTTTGACCGTTGACGTTTGACCAGCAAATAATCTCACAAGAAATCTTTTTATCTCAAAACTATTCTCTCATTCTTGCATTCGTTCGTTCCTCTCGTCTCCAATTAGTTATACGTTTGCGTTTATACATATATAGATAATATATATAGATATATGTATATATATTTGTTTTTTATTTATAGAGGAAAACAAAACTATGATAGGCAAATTTTTTGCACTGCTGCGTGCGCGCTCTGCTGAAGTTCTTTTCGTAACACGGGCAAACCGTGACCTGCACGGCCCATATTGCTTCGCATGTACGTTCCGTACCATGACGTAGAGCTTCGTTAAATATAGAAAAAAGGAAAAATTCGTGGAAAAAAACAAGCAACGTAAATCATGTAAATACAAACAACCTATGGATGATAGGATGGAAGGGGGCGGGTTCATAGAGGAGGCGGAGCTTAATAAAGGGGGGAGGGGCATCATAGAGGTGGCAGGGTTTTATAGATTACAAGTGGGAGGGATTTTAAAGAACGAAAAACACAAAAATTCTTCAGCTTTTTGCACTACCATGCATGGAATACAATATACAACTATATACAAAAAACATTCATCGTATAGGATACACAAGAGCTGGGCCAATTGGATATATAGGTATGAAAATTCAAATACATATTTTTGTAATAGTATCATACAGAAACAGACGTAAATATATGTATTAAAAAGTGTTTGTATGGGAATCAACACTGCTTAATGCACCAGCTATTTGATGACGTATACATACATACTACCTACACATACCACATATAAACCTCTAATTTGGAAAGTATTGCTTACAACAACAACAAAAAAAAAATCATTTCCGATAAACTTCTAGTGCTTTACCCCTAATCACATATTAAGGGGAGCTTGTGAAAAATTGCCGGTATTCTATATTTGAAAAAGGCAAACTAAGTTCATAAATTTGATGTTAAAATACAATAAATTCTTCACTCATTGGATGAGCGAGTTCAAACTGCAGATGTAATCAGCCAGGTACGAGCATTTCAATTTCAGACAATACTTTGGTTTAGTCTTCCCACATGATCATATTATTATTCCCATTCAACGCCCTTCATATCAATCAAACCCTGCACTGAGATTCTTATCATACACTGGGTTTCTTAATACATGTACATTAAATGCAAAGGAACACCATTGGAATGTCCCAAGGATCAATTATTGAAAAAAAAGTAGTCACCTGCAAATAAAAGAATCCAAAATAACAAAGAAACGCATACATTCCATGTCCAGAGAAATAAATAATGTAGATTCATATTGAAATAACAATAAATATTAACAAAAGTGTTTATAGCAAGCAGCCAAGCTGACGCATGTATGTGTTACAACTGTTTTGGCATTGTCAAATCTTGCAAAACTAACTAAAAATGTGACAAAATTAACTGGAATATGTGTAATTCCCAATTATAAATAACAAATTAATCTGAAAGTGTGATTACCACGATCAGTGACTTATCAGTTTGTGACTTTTTCAATTTGCAATTGCTCATCTAAAAATGACAATATATGATATTGCCAGGTTTGTATAAGTTAGTGCAGGCATGGACTATTAAGAGTAAATTATGAACCAAAGTATGGGTGAGATACTGTAACCGTTTTATTTCTTTTGTTTCAACACTTTAAGCATGAAAATTAAGTGTTTCCGTTTACTTCTTCATCGTTCTTCGATTCTGACATCCCATATCTGTTCCTTTACCTACGTTGTTCTCATAGAAACTAAAATGCGATATATGTTGAAAGTATTAAGCTATGAACAAGCCAAAGGGTTATTACATATAAAATGTGCTGATGGCAATCAGACAATTAAACACATATGTAGATAGTTTTTTAGGGACAAGGTACTCTTAACTGCTCGACATTTTTATTCTTCTTTTTATTTTCTCCAACTGTAACGAAAGACCGTTGAGGGCGCATTTCTCAGCCAGTGCTCTTTGAGATTCCCACAAATCTGCTTCACAGGTCTGCAAATAATTTGAATTGGGCCCTCTGTCTGCTTAGCGCAGCACAGTTCGGCTTGCGTGATGTTGAAGAAATAAAAAGATGGATGAAAATGGATGAAATGACTAGGAACACAGGTGGTTGTGAATTTAATTAAACTGAGAACCCATGTTCTGAGTTCAAAACATTTACAGGCTTTTCCAACTTGTAACATACATGTCTGTCATGAATTTAAACTGAAAACCCTGTTTCTGAGTTCAAAACATGAACATGTTTTGCTTTTTTGAATTATAGTAATAAACATCCAGTAGCACACTTCCTGCCGATGGGGGCAGTCAAGATCACATAACCTCCGTCCCTTCACTAACACATTTTTGTAATTCATGTGTGTTTACCTAATTGTAATGTAACTACACGCACATATACGATTTGTAGACTTATATAAATTAGAACGTGAATGACCGCGGTCCGTCTGGACGCCGCGGCTGACCAAACGTCATCTGCTCCATCGTGCTTGTATCCTGCCTGCTCTGCTCCTTTGGTGCCGCAAGTGGGACGTCGAGACTCAGTGCAGTCACCGGTTGGACTTGCCATACCAAGTGGAAGGCATCGGTCTACAACTCTTAATAACCTGTTCCCTACTAGATTTAGCAATCTTCCATAGAGTTATTACATGGCCCACCAGGTTTCCTATAGGCAATGGGTTAACCTGTTTGCTCCCTACTAGATTTATATAGTAATCTCTACAGAGTTCATACAGAGCCCACCAGATTCCTGTAGGCCATGAGTGAAGATGCCAAATCACGGGTGCTGCATCTCCGTAGATCAATTCTTGAGCGATGAGAGAACATGCTTGCTATTGGCTTGAGCACCCAAGCCCGGGGCAGATCCGATCCGAATAGAACACACTTACTCGTAGGTAACTGAACACGTTTACTCGTTGGTAAACGAGAACACGTTTGCTTGTCGGTAAACGTGCTGGTAAAAAATAAATGTTCACTTGTAGGTAAACATATGGTGAAAATGGGTTCCTAGGGAGGATGAGGTGAAGGTGTGGAGGGGGGGGTACAGGATCAATTTGACCCTTCATTGAGGGGGCGGGGTAGGTCATCATTATATCCCTCTTCACTTGTCTGCTAAGGGGTGTAAATCAGGGGGAGGGGGGATGAATTGAGGGGGTGATACAGCGAACCACCGTTCCTTGTTGAGAAGGTGAATTGAGGGGTCATATACAGCGAACCACCATCCCTTGAGGAGGGTGGATTAGGGGTGTAGAGGTTGGGGGGTAATAGGTCATTACGACCCCTTGTTGTTGGTCTGGGGAGGCGCTTCCTTGCGTGGGGGCATCTTCTCGTTCTCCTTGTCCAGTCCCTTGGCCTCCTCGAAACCGCTGATCTTCTGACCGATCGCTGAGGGGAGAAAAAACACAAGAGAATATATGAACAACTGTTAAACGAGTGATAAGTTCAGAAAATGTGAATGAAGTAGTCTGCTCAAAGACAAACATGCCATGTTGAGAATCAAACCCACGACCATCCCATACTACAACACAACACTCCCAGTAAATGGCAATTCTAATGCTCACTTCAAATTCTACAAACAAACTATTTATCTGGGACAACTAATAAATATACTATATGCTTTCACATAAAAATCAAACAAATCATTTTGTTGTTGAAATTTCATTCAGTATTTTCTTTTCCACAAATGTGGAAATAAATTTGTTTGCAATTGTGATTTTTGTTTACCTGTCTGCAGCGTCCGTTTGCCTCCCGCCAGTGCTCCAACAGGCAGCATTCCAGAGGGTGTAAGTCCTTTCAGTGTCAACACGCTCTCACTCTCTTCCCTGAAAGAAATACAAAATATAATGATTAAATATTATAATATGATCATTTAGAAATCATGTTCTTGATGATATATATACATGTACCACTTTTAACCCTACTGTTACTTCAACATGCAGCATTCCAGAGGGTGTAAGTCCCTTCAGTGTCAACATGCTCTCACTTCACTCTCTTCCCTGAAACAAATACAACATATATTATTAATATTATAAATAAAGTTATGTGATATCACATTTACCCCTATTCAACTGGCAACATCCCAGATGGTGCAATACCTTTCAGTGTCTTGTATTAAAGGGACTTAGTAACATTGTCCAAATCCTCAAAATCAAATTTGAATTCTAGCAGTTCCCTCATATCTTGTTGTATTCGTATTAACAATAAAATCATGGGACAGGTTTCGGTTTTTCAAATTTCCCTTTCGTTACAAAGATATGTACGATTGAAGTGTTCAGATAATAAATTATCCGTTGGATTTTCGAAACCGTGTACAAAGTGAGTGCAGTGAGTTAGTGAATATCACTATGCATTTTTACTCATTACTCGGCCATGCAACGTCCATTTGACTTGAAATGTTCACACAATACCCTGTGGACATATCAGATAACAACAATATACATTGCATTAACCATTCATCACTTTTTGCACATGTCAACAAAGTTACTACATCCCTTTAAGAAACTACTGCTGAAAACTGCTTTTCTACTAAAAAAAAAATTGCCAATGTGATAAAGAAAGTCGTATAGGGCCTAGCTTTCAATCCTAGCATGATCTTCATCAGGGCAAAAATGACAGCTACGACAAAGTGTCACCACACTTGCTCTCTTCCCTGAAACAAATTTAGTCAATCATTGTTCCTGTAATGGTAAGTTGGCAACGTAACAAAACTTTATCAACAACAATATATCGGCCCCATTAAACCCAAGATTCAATATTAATCATATAGGACTAATCAATTTTGATTAATGAATCGATTGTATGATAACTTGTAAGTCTTTATGTCAGAGGGCTTTGATGTTCCATATCAGGGTTGTTCAAGCACCCAACCCAATCTTGCTCTTGTTCACACCGTACAGCAGTTAATTTATGTATACGTAGTACCCCGATGTCACACTGGAGAAGGTAAAATGCAGTGAAGCTGCAAAGGTTAAGTCTAGTATAAAGTAGACTTGTCAGTGGCATTCACACGGTGCCTCAGATATTCATTATTCATATGAAATCCCACTTCAGGCCTCTGTCCACACACACACTATGAAAGTTGGGGGCAACCTCAGAATGTTGTGCTAAGTGGCATCCACACGGTGCCTCAGATATTCATTATTCATATGAAATCCCACTTCAGGCCTCTGTCCACACACACACACTATGAAAGTTGGGGGCAACCTCAGAATGACATGATTAACCAAACATTTATTGGTAATGTGAATGACGGATAAATTAACATATTGCTTCCGAGAACCTGGGCTATCCTAAAGAAACAATGGTAATGTAGTTTCATGCCAATGTCTACAGACACTGGCAAAAATGTAGGCATAGTATCGTTCACATTGCCATCTCTAGCAGTACTAGCACTGTACAGTCAAACCCGTTTATGACCACTAAGGGGGAATACTGGATAAAGCGGATCAGATGTGAGAATAGTATATTGGCCGTTTCATAAATTATGAGCTCGAATGATTTTGAGGGTGTTAGAAATGTGAGGTTCCAACAACTATCAAAGGTTCCGTCACCTCTTCTTCCCTTTTTTCTGTGGCATAGCTTAGGGATGGTACAGAATTCCCCCCCCCCCCCCTCCTCCCCAATCCCTCAACCCTAGAATCTTTTACCTCTCCTTAGGAAACCATACTCCTTACTTGGTAATATATTACCTATCTTTAGTAAACCTTACCCCTATTTAGAAATCCTACCCCCCCCCCCCCCCCCACAACTTACCTTACTATTCTTTGGCAAACCTTACCCACTCTTTGTGTACCTTACTCTCTCTCTTTATAAACTTTACCATCTCTTTACTAATCTTCTCCCAATCTTTAGAAACCGTACCCTTATTTGAGAATCTTCCCCCCAACTTTGACAACATTTACCACTCTTTGGAAACCTTACCCCCTTCTTTGTAAATCTTACCTCCTCTTTGAAAACCTTACCCCCTCTTTGAAAACTTTACCCCCTTTTAGAAACCGTACGCCCCTCTTTGGAAATCTAACCCCTTCTCTCTGGAAAACTAACTGCCTCTTAAGAAATCTTACCTCCCTCATTAGTAACCTTAGTTACCCCCTCTTAAGAAACATTACCCCTTCTTAAGAAACATTACCCTTCTTTAAAAACTTGACCCGTCTTTGGAAACCTTAACCCACTCTTTGAAAACCTTACCCCCTCTTTAGAAACATTCCCCTCTCTTTGCCCCTCATCTGGGTTCTGGATGGCTAAGCCAATACTTTTTCTTTCCTCATTTTTTTCTCAACCAGGATTTCAAAAGAGAACTTTTAATAAACCATGCAGGATTGATCTACATGAATTTGTAATGAGGTCAGACAAGTGTACAGTGAATAAGACATGGGTAATAAACATGCTCGGAATACTACAAACTACAATTCTTTCAGATCGTCCTGTCCTGACAGTGCGACCTGCAGGGATCAAGAAACATTACATTATATTATTAAAAGTCCTTTTAATACAAATAAAAAGTGAACATAGAGAAAAAACCTTCAAATTGTATGTCGAGATAACTCCCCCCCCCCCCCCCCCCCCTCCAGGCATTTCTAGGTCTTTCTTGCCCTAAGGCCACATGCATTTGTAAAAATATTAGCGTAATACAAATAAAAGGTGAAAATAGAGGGGGGAAAGACCAAAACCCAAATTGTACGTACAGATAACTCTATTTTCAAGCACTTCCAGGTTTATCTTGTCCTGAGGCCCCGTGCATTTTAAAAATGTATGTATTTATTATTATTTTTTTGTTTTGTTTGGGGCGGGGGGGGGGGGGGGGGGGGGGGGGGGAGGAGGCAGTAGGAAACTACTCTTACCTGAGAACGGTGAAGACACGCGCCATCTTCCCGATAGCTCGGATCTTGTTCCGGATAATCTCTTTCCTCGCGGCAGCTGATCCACCTGGGGAATCACAAATAAAAAAATTCAAGCCATTTTTAATACACCGAGCTCAATATACAATATGCTCATGGGGGAAACTTGTTAAAAAGGACACTTTTATTCATTCTTAGTCTTATATTATTTTGCATCCCTAATGTAACCAAATGTAGCTATCAAGTAATTTTACTGATCCCAAAGACACTTTTTTTGTAATTGTTAAAATAACAAGAATAAGCTGTTTATTGGTACGTGTCTAATACAACAACTAAATTCAATAAAATATTCAGGGCAATTTAAAGTCTAATACTGGTATAATTGGGGTATTGAATAAGCTAAGGTGGGCACAGTTTTGTTCAAATACTGCATTCAGAGGGTATTATTTTAAGATTAGCTGCAGCTATGTAAAATACGCAGGGAATCAGGGTTTTACAACACGATCAGCTAAATCTATTTTTATCCACGTCAAATATACTCATCATTTGGGGAATTATAATAAGCTCACTGCATCTATATTCTATTACACATTCAGGGGTTTTTTTACAAAAAAGAAACTTAGCTAATTGTATAATCAATTACATTTTACGGACATGATCATCTCAATTGACCAGAATATTTTTTTAATATCAAAGTATTTCCATTATCTTCATTTACTGGAATATATTAGACGAAACTGAACAAGTTTTCTATCATGTATTCTGAAAAATGCGCAATTAACTTTCTACAATTGCTTTCATGAACGTTGACAGATTTAAGGAGGAACTGCGAAATATACTATAAGATTTTCAATTTTTAAGGACTCTATAACAGTTCAAAGATTAACATCTACCCAAAAAAAATCATAATTAGAAATCTGATTTCATAATTACAATATTTCAACAGCACATAATAGTAACTTTCCATTCTCTAGTCTTTTAAAATGTATCAAATATTAATGTAATTAAATAACAATAACTTGGGGAAGGGTGTTTAGAAGGAAGAAAGTGACAGAGATACAAAAATATATCTTAAATTGAAATATACAAATTAATCATTAGAAATATATACTACACGTTAGAAAAACAAATAGTAAGAATTAATTAGCACGCTTTCAGTACATTGTGCCTACAACTACACTAAAAGTAATGTGTACTTTTATTTTCAAATTGAAATAAAGCACCATTTTAACTAGTTTGTAAATTTGTGTAAAATTATGGGAGGGCCCACATGACAAAATCTTAAGAGTTAAATTTATAATTATAATTCATGCCCTCATATTAATCCAAACTTTAAAAATTGTTAGTCAAATACTTGATAAAACTCCTATCTACATCAACATACTACAATTGTAACCTAAAAATTGGAAATAATTACCACAAAGTTAAAGTTGTGGGGAGGTTTCCAATTTTAAAGTGAAATAAGGAGAGAGTTGAAAAAAAAATCAAGATATTATGGCATTTAGTAAGTAAAGAATCAGAAAGAACACAATACAATTAACTTTTTAAAGAAAGAAAGAAAACGTAAACACACAACACATACACATACCCAGGTAAAGCTTGTTTTTCTATTCAACTATTTGCTAGTAACCTTTAAGTAATAGTGACCATATATTCCTAGTTATAATATCAACCATATTTGCTAGTTATTGATAATTAATATCAACAATTTTCTTTGTTATTGATAATTAATTTCAACAATATTTCCTAGCTATTGATGATTAATATCAACAATATTTCCTATTTATTGACAATTAACATCAACAATCAACAATATTTCCTATAAGCTGATATCACAATATTTCCTTGTTATTGATAATCAATAACAATATTTTCTAGCTATCGATAATTAATATCAATATTTCCAATTTATTCATAATTCATATAAACAATATTTCCTTGCTATTGTTTATTAATATCGACAATATGTCCTATTTATTGATAATTATCAACCATATTTACTGGTTATTAATCATCAATATCCTCAGAAATGTTTTCTAGATGTTGACATCTTACAACGACATACATTCACCAACATGGATTCCAAAGAGTCAACTTTGTACATCAAAAGGTATTAAGGCCTGTTAACTCTTCGAATGCCAGGGATTGTACAGCTCTATGGCTATTTGTGTGTATTGTGAGGTGCAAATATACCACCTCGGCCCAAAGTCTTATCAGTGGTACGCTTCTTATGTCCAGCACCAATGCATGTAGGATATGAATTACCACTAATGGCATAGTCCCACTATAGATTCCTATCCGATCCGTTTGACATCTGGAAGGTACTAGCAGAAAACTGGCAGGAAAGGAAATGATGCGGACCAAGTTCGGAATGGACTAGTAGGACACTTTTAATTTGGCTCTGTTTTTGCGTGAAACAAACGTCATGGAACTTCAAAATTTGCTAGATACTGACCGTTTCGCCGCATTTTGGTCAGATAGAAACTGAAGGAGTCCCTAGTGGGAATAGGCCATAACCGGTTAAATCATGGGCTCCATGATGATGAAAAAGGTGCAACTGAGATTGTATGATTGAGAGTAGCTGCAACTAGCCCAAAATTTTGAACATGCACAAAACTGTAAACTGCAGTCTCGGCCCTTGAAACAGTCTTCTTGCTCGATCACGACCTCTCACAAGATGCATTTTTTGCTCAACGCACAAAATTGTGAAACTGCAGTCTAGGCCCTTGAAACAAGATGCTTTTTTTTTTTTGCTGAAATGTTGCTGAAATTATGGAGATATTTAAGATTGAATTTGAAAGCATCTATGGACGCTTTGGACCGTAGTCAAAAGTATCCGAATTTGGAAACTCAATCGTCCATCACACAAACAATCGGTATAAAACTAGACATTGATTTTCTCTGTTTTCACTAGGTAAACATTCTTTTCCTCTAAAAATCTCTAAGAATCTAACAATGAAATTGGTATATGATTGAAGTCTCATATACTACTTTGGGGAAGAATATAGTTAATGGATCATTTTATTTAAAAAAAATATGATTTGAACAGGTCTATTTTAGACACTTGATCTTTATAAATATGTAATGAACATCATATCCAACATCCAAACTTGAAATCTACTTGCATTAATGATTCATTTCCATCCAAGTTTTGTTTCCATTAAAGTAGCTCTTAAATTATTGTTTAAAGACAAGAACCTTCTTCATACAAACAGCAACAATAAAACTAACTGGCAACCGAATTGCATGATATTCTATGCATTTTTTATAAAGCTGTTATTGATGGGTGGATGCCAAATGTACTGTAAATATTAATGTATTTCATGCCATATTTAAACTTTCTTGCCTTTTTGCACAATAAACTATAATTAAACACAGTTACTTAGTTTGACTAAATGTAAAATTATTCATACAGGGTCCTATGCCCTACTAGCAATATTTATTATTTCTGTAGGGTCCTTCTACCAATTTGTTAAACCTTCTCATAATGTATAGTTGTTATGGGAACATAACTGAATAGTAAAACTTTTTACTTCAAAAATTAAACCAAAAACACAAATTTTAGATTGGTAGTTTTCATTTTAGAGTGAATGTTTGGTTTAAAATTTTGACTGATTTCAACAAAATTGTAGCCAAAAAATGGCCAGAAATTGCTCATACAAAATTAACTCTTGATATCTGATGATTTGATTTGATGTGATGTGATGTGATGTGATGTGATGTGATGTGATGTGATGTGATGTGATGTGATGTGATGTGATGTGATGTGATGTGATGTGATGTGATGTGATGTGATGTGATGTGATGTGATGTGATGTGATGTGATGTGATGTGATGTGATGTGATGTGATGTGATGTGATGTGATGTGATGTGATGTGATGTGATGTGATGTGATGTGATGTGATGTGATGTGATGTGATGTGATGTGATGTGATGTGATGTGATTTGATTTGATTTGATTTGATTTGATTTGATTTGATTTGATTTGATTTGATTTGATTTGATTTGATTTGATTTGATATGATATGATATGATATGATATGATATGATATGATATGATATGATATGATATGATATGATATGATATGATATGATATGATATGATATGATTTGATTTGATTTGATTTGATTTGATTTGATTATTATTATTATTATTATTATTATTATTAATATATATATATTTTTTTTTGGGGGGGGGAGGGGCAATGAACTCTATTCTAAATTATGGGAGACTTTTTTAAACATTACAGGGAACCATTCCAAGCTAATCTTCAGTGTCACCATAAAATCACCCCTACCCTATGCCATTGGAATCCTGCCAATATGTACATGTACGGCTTATGCAAGCATTTCTGTACTTACATTAATGTGAACATAAATAATTAAAGGATTCAAATGCCCTACAGGGTTATTTTGGGGTTACGTGACATTTTGTCAAAGTTACGTTCGCTTGCAATTATACCCATACTTTTTTTTTTTTTTTTTTTTTTCATACGTTTATATTACTGTTTTAACCTTTTAGTAGATGCGCTATTATACAGTCCCATCTCTAAAAGCAAAAGCAATCACTGAAATCAATAAAACAATGCCTTCTGAACACAATATATGTTCATACTTTTTATATCATACCACCGTAAATGCGCTTGAAGCCACCAAATTCTACCATTCCAGCCACTAAAATCCAGAGAAAGTCTTCATTTTACACTAACCTCACTAGTAAATCTAAATGAATCTGTTCACAAATAAAAATAGATTTCTTAATGATTTCGTTAATTTGGAGCTACCCAGTTGCTAAATCCCGGTATTTAGTCTTTAGTCTACCTACCCCACTAGTAAATCTATAAAAAATATCTGTTCACAAATAAAATGGACTTTTCAAAGTCTTTCACTTTGAGCTATCCACTTCTGACTTCCAGCCCCTAATATCCAGTAAGGATTTAATCTACTAGTACTTACGGTTACCTCATTAGTAAATCTACATTTGTCCCCAAATAAAATGGCAATCTTAATATTTTTTGTTTGGAACTACAAGATTCTGAAGTCTAGCCACTAATATCCAGCAAGTCATTATTCTACGCTTACCCAAAGAAATAGATCTTTATTTTCTTTACCAATAATCCACAGCAAATAAAGAATAAGTTTGTTTTCAAATAGCATTAATTCTTGTTAAAAATCAGAGCATGCATGCATTCTTGCTTCATAATAACACTCTGAACAAAAGTCACATGTAACATTACATTTAGTACAAATTTGTTAAATCTCTCACGATTCTTTCTAGCTATTCTCATCGATCAAAATTCTGGGTCATGGAGCCTTGGAAAATTGATATATGAACAAAAAGAAGTCACATTTCTGGTATATGCTAGCTTGTTTGGCTAATTTTGTACCCCCCCCCCCCCACCCATATCCCTAATATATTTGAAATCAATACAAAATAATATTTAAATTTTAAAAAGGGCAAGTGCATACCCTCTGGGCTTCATGGAAAACAATAGATAGAACTCAAAATGACAGTGTTGTTGTTGAGAAAGAGCTATTTCCCCCATTTTAAGTATCTTTTCCCCTTCTTTTTCCGATCACAATCACATTTCCCCCTCACCTCCGCCCCCTAGCTAATCCTGGCTAAAGGAATTATTTGAAATCTCCCTGCCAACTATTTAAACGTCCCCTCCCCCCTTCTGACATCCTACTCCTCAAAATCCAAGCACGCCCCCCCCCCCCCCTCCCCCAACCCACACCCTCCGTTCAACCCTAGCTAACAAAACTCTAACAGAAATAAATTAAACAAATCAAAATGATAATCACTCACTCACACACCAAAGGCATGTTAGCCATGTCCAACTCACAGCGATGGTTTAGAAAACAAAATCGTACATGAAACACTTGCATCCTGGACACACCCCTAAGGGGTACAAGCAGCATTGCCAGATCCGCAATGATAACAGGGTTCATACATAGGCCATGACAAATAAATTGTTGGATTGTGTAACCCGTCTGACCCTAAAAAAAAAAAAAAAAAAAAATATATATATATATATATATGTAGATTTTTTTTTTTTTTTTTTTTGGAATTTTTATTTTGCGATTGCGATATGTCTGTGTTATGTGTGTTTTTGTGTATTAGTGCGAATACTGTAAAAAAAAAAGAAGAACAAAAATAAATAAACAAATTTGGAGCCTTATTTTGAAGTCAAATTCCATGACTTTCCATGACAACAATGACATGACTTATCCCCACGGTAAGCAAACAAGGTTCCTTGACTGTTTTCAGTACTTTTTGTAACAATTTTTATTTTTTATTTAAGCAGATGAAATGCAGATAAACTGAAATTCCCTGACTTTCCATGACCCCCATGAGATAATTTTTCTTTGACTTTCAAAGCCTGGAAAAAACAAAAAAGGCAAATTCCATGACTTTCAGGTTTTCCAGGCCCAGTGTGAACCCTGGATAAACTACAATGTAATGTGCCAAAGGCTTGAAATTTGAAATTCTCCTATTTTGAGGTTAACTATCACACACAAGGCAAATAATAACAGGAACCAAAACAACAAAATTGGGAATGTTTTTAATTGCACCTTACCAAAACTTTAAAGCGATTGTATCTGGTATATTCTGTATAGTATCTGGTATATTCTGTATAAATTTGGTTATTTAAAAGCATTAGACAAATATGTTCATAATCATACATCTAGCAACACTGTAGAAACTATCAGTTTTTAGTGGCCGTTACCCAAAAAAGTGATTGTATCTAGTATATTCTGTATTAACTTTGTTAAATCAATGGACAAATATGTTCACAATCGACATACGTCTGGCAACGCTGTAGAAACTATGAGAAACACAGGCATCTCAAAAAAAAAGAAAAATCAAAAATAATATTTAAGAACGTTGCAATGAAACCAACGTCACTCAAAAAGAGAATGATAGTTTTTAAACTACATACCAAATCTACGACTATGGGCTTTACCTGGGCATACACAGAGAATAAACAACACACAAAAGAAGAAAAAATAACCCTCGGTCATAGAAAATAAGATACAACAAAGACAATATAAAATTTAAGAAAACGGTCAAAGTTGTCACAGTGTTGCTATAAATTTGTCCACTTGTCATTTTAATCCCTCCAATAGCTACAGAGTACTGAAAGAGTGATATGTCACATTCCTTTGTTATAACATAGTAATGGTTCTAAACAACTCGCCCTTTGATTTGAGCTTTTGGTAGTGGGTTGGAGCCGGACGATAACCTTCTTAGCAACCCCTTGATCAGAAATAAGTGGCTTGCCTGACATGGTTTAGAACCATAACCAATAGCAATGAATAGCTGCGATGTGGCGGTACTCGTAACGACTAGAAGTAATTAAGTGAATGTGTCGCGCAAAAGGGCACTTTTCAGCAGTCTCACAAGAGGGCGCCCTTCCAATTTATCGGATTCGTCATGTTTAAATAGGGCGGTCTTCTCGATGAGACTGAATAAAGCTCGCAACAAGGTGCGACTAAGATTGCACAAGACTTCAGCTGCAACTCGTCTCTTGCGCACGTCCAAAATAGTGATCATGTTTAAAACTGTGCAAATGACGTCTTAATTGGCCCTTCAAGCAGTTTTAGTGGAAGGGACCGAGCCCCTTTCAAACGACGCAACTATTTGTTTCAATGCTAGAGATTGGAAGTTGCATCGTGTTTCATGCCGTGATACAGCATTAGTCTCACTTATTAAGAAAGTTTCCTTGTGAGAGACTAGCTTTAAAGGGCACTTTTTGAAGAACTAACAATGAGGCGCCATTTGAGGCAAGTTGTGCGCGATGTAAGCTTTCATACACTACTACGTAGTTGGGGAGTAACGCACGCACGCACAATTCCACTTCATTCTAAAGACACAAGAGCTGCTCGTTACGCGACTACGCATTTGCCAATATGCCCCGAGTTGACGCAGGGAAAAATAAAAAAAATAAAAAACAAAATTGGGGGGGGGGGGGGGGGGCTACTTATCAAGCTTGCCTGCATGAAAATAGCACTTTAAAATTTGTTTTGCATTGAACTCTAAATTTACAGGGACTCTTTTATGATTTTTGGGGGCTCTTTTCGTGTATTTTTTTCACTGGTTGATGAAGTGGCAGACACTTTATTGTGGAGGGATTCAAATGGCAAACAGGTAAATTCATAAGAATGCTGTGACACTTTCCCAGTTCTGAAAAACATTTCCAAAGAGAGGAGAATATCAGAGAACATTGAATATTATTCATGTACACCGCTATAAAGCACATGTACTGGTGAATATTGCGTAATTATACAGCACATGTGCTTTTTGTACAAGCATACAACAGTTTGTGGCGGTGTACACTTGTACAAGTACGACACATGTATACTGTATAAGATAGCAATTGGGTACAGAACCCCATTTCTTTCAGAAAGTTCTGACAAGATACAAAGGGTACATACATGTAGCCCACTCAGTACCAGGCTTTTGGAAAGGCCACTGAATGTCCACAAATCCAATATAGCCATGGCACCGAGAGGTATAGAATTAAAAGGCAACACATTTTTTGAAAGACAGGAAGAAAACATATATATACATATATTTATCCTTTTGACAAGAATTAAGAAGCAAAGAAGATAATAATAATAATACTTTTAAAAGTAACACAAATAGAACAATTTATCAACATATATATAGTCAGGGTTTTGTTGTGAATCGGTTGGAAGATGAAGCAGGCAAGGCGGCACAAATGATGCAGCTTGCTGAAGAGAAGCACGAGAAAAATGGATGCATACAGACAAATACCAATACGGTACAACACCAAAACACCGAACATCACTTTAACAACAGTACAAAACAAACACGGTTACGACTCGAACGACAACACTGAACGATAGATACATATATGTAACAACCGTGTTCACAACTGAAAAAATGCAAAATTCATCACAGAACTGAACTGACGGGAACATTAAAAAAAATATTTTACTGAATAAGGTGAAATAAGCAAAAAAAATGGAACACAAACAAATATATTCGACTGAAAAAGGTGAAATTGGCAAAAGTGGAATCAGCAACAAAACTGAAAAGTGCAGTTAACACTCAAGTTGTGACATGCATGTTAACACCGTGGGTGGGGTGGATTGATGTGTAGTGAGTGATCAACTATAATGACAATTACGACATTATGATCTAACTTTCTAACTCAACATTCTAATTCATCTAATTTATAACAGACGGTGATGTGACGTGATGTGCTATGCTGTGCTGTGTTGTTCTAATGGTTGTTCTAAGCCACCGTTTTATAAACCCTTTCAATATACAGACATTACAGATCATGCGTTACTCAACGTTAGTCCACCTCTCACCAGAGGATTAAAGTTAATCCTGGGTTATTTTTTAGACCAAGGATTAAATTTAACACAGTATGGGTTGAATTTAACAAAACTATTAGTTAAATCAAACAAACTACTTAAGCTATAAACCATTCCACATCAAATCAATTGTCTAAATACAGAAAATATGTGAATGATCCAAATTGAACCCAGGATTAATTTTTAACACGTTGTTGAGAATTTGCGCCATGATATGCAACTGATACTGAAAGGGCTGCAATATGTACCAGTGCCAAAATGCAGGCACTAAATCAAACATAATCTGAACTAAACTAAAACAGTAATCCTAGGAATTATGGAGAGCATGAATTTAACTGAATTTTTACCAAACACATTAGTTTGCAAAAAGCTTGTGAAACTACAACACAATGGCCTAGAAGTATGTAATGACATGCAATAGCTTTGAACTTTTGACTAGACAGATATGATTGCATTTTACATGTGTGGTTTAACAGATGACATTGATGTCGTTATCTACTCTAAATAACAAGTATCAATAGCTTGAATCATTTCCCCACTTTTCAGTCTCTTTCAAAATCTTCCTCTTGGAGTGAGGGGGAACAGATGAAATTGGCTGAAGTGAGGTTTGAACCAGTGATGTACTATTCTAGCGCTTTACTAACTTCTGTACAAGTCCAGTACTTGTACAGGTAAGTATATTTGGCAGTTTCTAAGTAAAATTATAATTAGCATTAAAATTCCTCCCACTGACGCTACATGTTTACAGTATGACTCGTCCTACAATTATACAGACAACTAAAACTAAATAAAGACTATCATTGAAAGTATCTTATTTGAGTAATGCCTTCCTTATCAGTACAAACTGGACTGCAATTCATATAGCAAGTAAAAAATAAATGGGGGCTATTAAATATAAACAGTCAAAACTATATAAATCATGTGTAAAAACAAGCTATGTATAATCTTACTTCGTTTCACTGAAAATGCAGGGTGCACTGGATGGATGTACTATTATCAGTATTAGTCTACTCTTACTCCCAAATGTTTTATAAAAACTACAAATGTGAATTTGTGCATCTTCACTATAAAACAGTGCAAATCATAATTCTAAAAACGTATTATATAGTGCCTTGACTAATTTTGTGTATCTCCATAATCTAATGTCTTGTAATTAATAAAGAAATATACTACTTTATCTATTTCTTAAGACTACAAAGTCAGATTCACAAAAGTGATGTATACAGTGGGGTCTCGTTGTAAAGAGCCCCGATATAACAAAACCAAACCCTTTTTATAAATAACGAGGCAAGTTTGCTGGTCCAAGCTCTTTAAATTATTTTGTATTACCCTGATAAAATAAGCTACTTGATATATACCACAAGATAATTTTCATGGTCCCAATGTCCTTCACTCTAATAATCTATTATCAGCTGATCTTAGTTTGTACTTTGAAATAATTAGGATACAGATGTATACCAAAGTGACAACTTAAAATCCCCATCTAAAGTATTTAAAAAAAATTAAAAAAATTATACAAATACATCTAGCCAAAAAGCCCCGAATGAATGCAGATTTTTTAAAAGTTATGAATTATGCATTATCAATATCTGAACAAACTAACCCAATAATGATCAACCTTAAATCCCCATCTTTAGTATATAAATTAAAAAAACTTTATACGAAATACAGCTGACCAAAAGCCCCAATGAATGCAGATTCTTTAAATGTATGAATTTGATCAACATTTAATTCATTAGAAATGACTATCCAAAAGCAACGTAAACAAGCATTATCAATATCTGAACAAACTAACCAATAATGATCAACCTTAAATCCCAATCTATATTATTTAAAAAAAAACTTTATACGAAATACAGCTAACCAAAAAGCCCCAATGAATGCAGATTCTTTAAATGTATGAATTTGATCAACATTTAATTCATTAGAAATGACTATCCAAAAGCAACGTAAACAAGCATTATCAATATCTGAACAAACTAACCAATAATGATCAACCTTAAATCCCAATCTATATTATTAAAAAAAAAACTTTATACGAAATACAGCTAACCAAAAAGCCCCAATGAATGCAGATTCTTTAAATGTATGAATTTGATCAAAATTTAATTCATTAGAAATTACTATCCAAAAGCAATGTAAACGAGCATCATCAATATCTGAACAAACTTAACAATAATGATAACCAAAGCCCCATAATTAAACTAAAGAGAGATGAAATAGCCATGAACCTTTACAACTATACCCAATTCCACCTCTTTTCTAGTAAACAAATAAATAAACTAATTAATTCATTATAAAAATAACTTACTAAGTAATTGAATATAAAATTCTATTACAATTAACAAACAAATAATATCTAACCAGAAGGTGCTACCGTAAACATCCCCTAATCAAATAACGCATTTGAATTAACTAACAAAATAAACTAATAGTGAATAAATTAGCAACAAATACAACAAAGAAAATTAATTCACAACTCATTGTAAGACGGGACAGAAAATTAATGAGTTAACTTATTTAAGTAATTAATTAATTGATTATAATAATTATGGAAAGAAAAATGACCTTAATTAAATAAATGGGGAATGAAGAATCTAAAGCCCATCAGACCAGACTGAGAATTTACAACTGACAAAGTATTTGGCAACATTGGTCTACACCCATTGTTTTCTATTAGCACAATTATAATTCAGAGGCTTAGGATTAGGATTAGGACTATGGATTAGGGATTAGGGATTAGGATTTGGATCAAGGACTAGGTATAAGGATTTGGATCAGGGGCTGGGGCAGGGATAGGATTAGGTGTTTTTTTTACTAGCACAATTAGAATGTAGAGGCTAATATGGTTACGATTAGAACTATGGATTAGGATTTGGATTAAGGACTAGGGATAAGGATTTGGATTTGGATCAGGGTTTTGGATTAGGATTAGGTTTAGGGTTGAGGGTCAAGTTTGGAGTTGGGGAAAAGGGAAGTTTAGTGGCATCATGTTTTGGACATCATTTGGACATCATGATTCTGACCGATTGAGATGCAGACCAGATGGGTGTAGACCTAGTTGACCATAATAACCAATTTTGTTTTACAGGAAGAGAGGGGGGGGGGGGGGGGGAGGGGGGGGGGGGGGGGTTAAGAGAGAGATAGAGATGGAAGCATGTACTAGAAGTGATGTGGGGGTGGGGATGGGGTGTTAATGTGGGTGGGTTGGTTGGTGAACATTTAACCCCCTCAGAACCAGGGGGGTGCTTCACTAAACACTTAAAATCAATTTTAGCGTTGATTCAATAGAACGATTATCACTAAAAATATATGCTAAAATTGATTTTAGTTAAAAATCGATGCTAAAATCAATTTTAATCAAGAATTGATGCTAAAATCAGTTTTAATAAAAAATCGTTTCTATAATAAAAAAAATAATACTAAAATCAATTTTAATAAAAAATCGTTCCTAAAATCAATTTTAATCAAAAATTGATGCTAAAATCAATTTTAATACAAAAATTGATGCTAAAATTGATTTTAGTGTTGGAGAAACTCCCTGCAGGCCATTGAAATGCCTGTAGTTTGGCACACGCCTGTATAATTATGGCTGCGGTTCTGAAAGGGTTAAACGGCTTGCCATGGCTTTGTAACTTACTTGCGCCCTCGTCTGAGTCACACACGGTAAATGGGGAAAAAAAAGCACAAACAGATTGGAATCAAATGATCTTGCATCGTCTTCTCTTTAACACAGAGCTAAGAGTTATCACTAGTCTAGTCCACTTGGCTTAGTGGCTACTAAAATTTACTTATGCTATGAAACCAATAAAAACTGACAAATTTGAACGGTTTTGCATGAAACAATCTAATATCGTCATTAATGCAGGCCTGGACAGGGTTCAGAATTATTAAGGGCCCACTTTAAAAGCAAACAGATTGGAATCAAATAACCTTGTATTGTCTTCTCTCAAATACAGGCCATCAAAGTTATGACTAGCCCATCAATATCTACTTATGCTATCCATTTAACAAATTGTAATTTTGGGGCCAGTAAATGGCTGTTTTGTGCCACAAGTTCAGTAGCCTATTTGAGCGGAACCCTGTGTAAATTTTATAGACCCCAAAATAGAAAAAAATAAATAAAGAATAGCCACAAACATAAATTGAAAATAATACAATAAATAAATAAAGAAAATATTCAAAGTCATTCCTTTCACAGAGAATACACAAGAAACTTCAGACACGTGTCTGTTTAAATATAAATTTTGATATAAAAATTGCGAGAGAGAAGATAAAATTGGCATAAATATATCGCACGAACAGCATGCCAAATTTTAGACTAATCTACTTAAAGGTAGATATATACTTTTAACTCAAAAGGTTAAGATATGATTATGAAGATATTAAAAAGGACTGTATTATATCCACAAGTAGAAAAGAATAAAACACACATCTATAAAGTTAATAAATGGATAAATATGTTGATAGCTTGACAGATTAATAAACCAATTAAGACTATTTTCACACAATATTAAATACTTCAGGAGAGAGAGAGATATGAAGAGAACTATAGGATAGAGTAGGTATTTGTCCCATCTTGTGTTCAATTTTCCTAATTTGTATTCAATTTATTTTACAATTGTTTGGGTCTCTTTACTATTATTATTTTTAAGGCCACCTCGACAGTTAGTTTTAAGGGGGAATTCCACCCCAGAAATGTGACGTTTGCTATAAAATGAGGTGAATATGAAGAATCATGATCGAAAATCTGAGCAAAAACGGTAGAGCAATACAAAAGTTATGACAGGATGAACTTTGCTCCGATTTTTAGTATCGTTCGCTATTGCTATCGATCGTGACGTCACTTGCGAGCTGCAGCCACTTTGACTTCTACATGGAAATTTTACAAAATTTAAATTTTCTTCATAACAAAGCAAATTTATGAGCATACAAATTCCAATGAGGTTGGCCCATCAATATTCTTCTATGAATTTGTGAAAACAAGCAGAGAAAATTAATTTTTAGCTATGAAAATGAGAAATATGTGTATTTTCATGTACTAAAGCCATGGCGAGTTTCTCGTGAATGATGTTGCATATGAAGGCAATTTTGAAACGATCGCTCATTACTACACAATGTTCAAATAGGTATAACTCCCGTGTTTCTTGTCCGATTTTGATCAAATTTTCACCAATTATTCCTCTTGTTCTGCTTATTCAAATAACGAATGGTTTTATCAGGCCCGGAATACCCCTTTAAGACCAAGAGATATATCCATTTTAATGTTCCTTTAAACAAATTTATATTAACCCCTTCATAGAGTAAGCGAGATGTAATGCATGGATAAACCATAACCTCATTTGCATGTAATTGTATTCCTTGTTTATAAGCTGATATGAAATCTAGTGATGCTGTCTACAAAATTTGTATTGCAGATTCCCTACATTAAAAATGGCTTTTAATAAAAAATGTACTAACAGGATTTTTCTCACATCTCTCTAAAAAAAAGGAAGACTTATAATAAATAGGCCATAAAAGGATGTTTTTCCCCCTATTGAAAAACTAAATAAGAGCAACCACAACCATAACCCAGTTTATAAGAAACACAAGAATAGGAGATTTCCAAAGAAAAAAGTATATATCTGGGCAGGGGTTACGAAGAAGGGGCAGATATTAAAAGAGTATCGAGTAGAATCATGTTGTAATAGATGGAGGGGGTGGGAGAGAAGGACCATGTTACCATAGAAATTGAGATCTCAGATTGGGAAGGAAGATTAGGAGGAGAAAATGGGAGGGGCAGATTATTAAAGAGAAAAGTGTTGAAGATTTGTATATAAGGGGGAGAGGGAAATAGGGGTGATCTAGTCGGGAAATAGAAACATAGGGCATATATACTGTATATTGGTAGAGGCAGAATTTAAAGAGGACAATTAGGGGGCATATTATATCATGCAGGAATTTGATGCCCTATACGAAAGGGCAAAATTGGGTGAAGATTTAGAAGGCAAATAGGAGGGGGCAGATTTTAAGAGGGGAAATTGGGGGTATATTAGTGTGGGGCCTGAATTAGAGGCCCTATTTGGGGCAGATTTAGAGGGCATATCAAAGGGGTTGAAATTTGAGAGGATGAATTACAGGGCATATTATATTAGGCAAGAATTAGATGCCCTATATTGGGCAAAATAGGGGAAGATTAAAGGGGAATTCCACCCCAGAAATGTGATGTTTGCTATAAAATGAAGTGAATATGAAGAATCATGATCGAAAATCTGCCAAAACGGTAGAGCAATAAAAAAGTTATGACAGGATGAACTTTGCTCCGATTTTTAGTATCGTTCGCAATTGCTATCGATCGTGACGTCACTTGCGAGCTGCAGCCATTTTGACTTCTACATGGAAATTGTACAAAATTTGAATTTTCTTAATAACAAAGCAAATTTATGAGCTTACAAATTCCAAAGAGGTTGGCCAATCGATATTCTTCTATGAATTCGTGAAAACAAGCAGAGAAAATGTACTTTTTAGCAACGAAAATGAGAAATAAGTGTATTTTCATGTACTAAAGCCATGGCGAGTTGCTCGTCAATGATGTTGCATATGGCAGCAATTTTGAAACGATCGCTGATTACTACATGATGTTCATATAGGTATAACTCCCGTGTTTCTTGTCTGATTTTTATCAATTTTTCACCAATTATGCCTCTTATTCTGCTTATTCAAATAACGAATGGTTTTATCAGGCCCGGAATACCCCTTTAAGAGGGGAAATTGAGGGTATATTGGTATGGGGCCTGAATTAGAGGCCCTATTTGGGGCAGATTTAGAGGGCATATCAAAGGGGTTGAAATTTGAAAGGATGAATTAGAGGGCATATTATATTGGGAAAGAATTAAATGCCCTATATTGGGCAAAATAGGGGAAGATTAAGAGGGCAAATTAAAGGGGGCAAATTTTAAGAGGGGAAATTGAAGGTATATTGTTATGGGGCCAGAATTAGAGGCCCTAATAGTAAAATTGAGAGGGCATATCAAAGGGGTTGAAATGTGAGAGGACGAATTACAGGGTATATTATATTGGGTCAAAATAGAGGAAGATTAAGAGGGGGGCGCAAAATTGATACAGGGAAGAATAATTCAGAATGCATATTGTAATGGGACAAAATTAGAATGGGAAGAATTTCAGGGCCTTTTAGACAGGGCAGAATGGATGGAAGGGCAGAAACAATGGGGAAATAGGGAGGAAGTAAAAAAGTTTGGTATTCTAGAGAATCAGAGGGTATCAAAGGGGTGAATAAATAGATTGACCACTTCCGCAGAGATAAGAAGGAGAGAGCAAAAAACGGACGAACGAAATCGGAAAACAGTTCGTCGTTCTTCCAAGCAACGGCTCGTTTCACGGGGCTTACCTGTGTCAGCATTCGCCTCTGCACTTGAATCTGAAAACGCACACATATGGATGGGAGTGGTGGTGAAAAACATTGCCAGATGGTTTAATATCTCGAACAGTGACAGAAACGCACTGCACTTGAAGCTACCGCACGCTAGGCGACCGGACTCTACGACTGACTTACGATTTAGTTATTTGGTTTAATTATTTGAAGGGTCGTATTCCTACGTTTGATTTAACGCTGGTAAATGAGGAGCCCCAAATTTTGTCTACTTTCGTGGATGATGAAATCGCACTCGCAGTCGTAGAGTCGTAAGCCAATCAGAGCGAGGCGATATCGCGTAACGTGCGGTGGCCGTTACAAGACCAGCCTTCTCGTGTTCATGCCAGCATTCATGCATTCGTGGGACTAGGCAACCGTCTTTAACCCACTCGGCACCTTGCTTTGTATTGGCCATTAACCCATTGCCTACAAGTTCCTGTATTAAATCTATGGGGATTGCAAAATCTATTAGGGAAGTTTGACTCATTACATAATATAAATGCCTATCTGGTAATGAGCAAAGTAACGAGTTGAAAACGGTTTAATACAGGTTTCACCCAACATGGAATACCTCTTTTGATTTAATAGAGGGAAACAACATTGTGTGCCTTTTAAATTGTTGTTTTTTTGTTTTACTTCAATGCATTATACTTCTCCTTTTCAAACTGTCTATGCTTATTTTTTTTAATAATAAGCAGGCTACTGTTACAAATTATATTTGAAATGGACACCACTATCGGGTGAGTTTCTGGTCATTCTAATTGAATAAGAACAACTTGCATATTACCCTAGAGTCCTTGATCTAGTTTGTTTCGAACTATGTACCAGAAATACCACCCCACCCTGAAAAAACAATGGGGGTTGGGGGGGGGGGGGGGGGCTTAAATGCATTGCCTAAAAGAACATGATATTCCATGTATCAACTCAATGGGAATTTCAAAATTAACCCAAATTGAAATAAGACAATTAGATTTTGGTAAAACAAAACCCTAACCATAGAAGAACATGATATTCCACATATCGATTTAATGGGAATTTCAATATTAACTCATTTAAAATGATTTGATTTTGCATTCACTATAAACCCCAGCCCAAGTATTGTTCCTGAATGATTTAATTCTGGTATAGCATGCATTCTCTGTGGACCCCTGCGCAAGTATTGTTGAGACCCAATCTTAACTGGGTTAAAACCATTTGCCCACAGGAATCTGAGGTTACATGGTTTATCAAGTTAATGGAAATTTCAAAATATTTAGGTGGGAATGGGTTTAGAAGACGGTCATCTAGAATCACAAGAGCAGTTTGGTATGAACACAAGAAGGCTTACTGCCCTCGTAGGCAGAACTGAGCACAATGCCTGGTCCGGTTCTTGCATGGATCTCTATAACAAACTGTATAGGTTAGTCGACGCCACAAAGCGGCCATCTTGGCACACCCTGATATTCTTATATTGTATGCTTGTGCATTCGTTTACGCTGCTCATCAGCATACCCTCAGAAGATAGAGAGTATGCTCACAATGCAGGTAATATAATTCTGTCATTTTCTGGGTGTGGTAATGTGGCGGATTGGCAGCGTCACTTTGTGCAGGCCAAATAACCTATCCAGAATGTTTACAGAGATTCAGTGGTTTCTGTCACAGAACATGCAAATGAATCAGTGCTGAGTTTCTAGCATTCAAACCAAATGCCTACACGATGCAATGCAATCAGTATGCATGTACATTACAGGCAAATCAAAATTGCAACAAAGTATGTAAATCAATGAATAAATAAATTAATTAAACTAAAATGGTGGATAAAAACATTCTTTACTTCTACATGGCTGAATGAGTCATGCTGTCAAATCAAATGCAAATAATACCTGGCATGTGATGCAGGCCTCATAAAACAGATCTTAACATCTTAACTTTTATCCACAAATATTTCTCAATTGTATTCATTGAGATATGTTTTTTCAATAACACTTTATAACAACTACCATAACAAATTACCACATTATTTTTGCAATTTGTGCAATATTTGCAATATATCTGGGGCAATATGAATTAAAATGTTAATTTCATGATACATGAATGCAAACTTGACAATATGCTTCTGTTCATTAGCAAACATACTGTTTGTTTAGAAGAAAAAAAAGACAATAAACAGTATAATCAAATGAAGCCTTCATATATCATTATATAGTCAATTTTCCTCTTGATTATCTATTGTTGGATACAAATCAACAATTATTGTATAAATTCAGGAGGTTTATAATAACGTTCAACAATAATGGAAAAAATAAATAAATAAATTCAAGTATGCTAAAAATAGGAAAATAATATTAATATATTAGGGGTTAACATTTGCAAAAACAGCAAAACCAAACCATCAAGAAGGATTTAAGGGTAACAAAACAACCGCAAACAAGATATAAAATATAATTAAATATCGGGTGTGGGTAGGTGGTAAAAAATGTTGAACATAAAGCGTGGGAATTAATATTGAATACACAAGAGGGATGGGTTTGGGGAATACTAGTTCTAAGAACTACTAAAAAAAATAAACAATTGCAATTTAGTATCAAAAGATGGGTTGTGGACCATTTGGTAGACCTTCTGGTCTACGGCCATTACGTCTAAACTCATCTAGCCTGAATGGTGTCCGGTTATCTAAACCGTTTGTACATGGACATTTTGTCTAAGAATAATTTTGTCTCACATTCACTATAGTCTACGTGTCAAATTGGCTACAATCTATTTCATTTGATCATTTTCTATCTTATACGCAGTTTGCATTTTATTTTGAGTCAATTGAGTATCTAGACCAAATGGCAGTAGACAACAACATATATCATGTCTGATCATTGGAAGAAATAATGATTGGACAAAATTAAATAATGACCACATGAATTTTAGACAAACTGGATGTAAACTAAATGGGATAAGACACATGATGACACACGCGGTACCCAGGGGTACCGTTGTACCCCGGGGTACCGTTGTACCCCGGGGTACCGCGTTGTGTAGCGCCATCTTGTGTCCACTTAAAGCACAACCGTATTGCGTTGTGCATGCAGTACAGCGCGCGCTTGCCTGCACGCTATACCCCGGTACAGCCCTAAAAAATAAATAATTAATTAAACAAAATGGCGGATATTCGTTTGGTACCCCAGGGTACCATTTATGGCATCACATATGAAATTAGACCAACTGGCAATAAACCAAAAAGCTGTAAATCATACATGTCCAGTTCTATAAAGTGGTAGAGTAAAATGGTAAATTTTGCCAATTCTAGGTTATGATAGAGTAGCATGTTTAGATTTAAAACAGTCTTAAAGAGATCTAGTAACATTATCCATATCCTAAAATCTTACTTGGAACTCTCATACCTTGTCAACAAAGTTACTAGATCCCTTTAAGAGTCTATGTTTAGGGTTGCTTAATACATTTGAGCACTTTCTTTGTTTAGAACTCATTGTTTAATTACCCTTGAAAATACCCTTGAATTTGCAGACACAATATGTTGGATTGTGTATCAAGACTTCTACATTTGGGATTACTAATACTTTACAGTGTAACTGCAGTGTGTGCTTTTTTCAAAGATTTTGATATTATATCCATATAAATAATCCTTGTTTTTTATCCTCATTATTACAGAAAAGTTTCATTCACGGTAATGTAAAGGAGGATTCAACTATATTTCGTCTACAATTGATACAGGGGGAAACTCTTTCAAAACAAATGCATAAACCTTGCTTTGCAAATGAAACGCTGTTCCAACAGTACTTTTAAGTGTGTGTTATTTTCAATAATTTTAAAATTGTATCTATTTTTATCTCTATTTAATTATTAAAAGGTTTTATTCACCGAAATGGGAGTTCAGGAGGGAGGATTAAACTAAATTTCATCTATAACTAGAAATTGCGCGCTCGGCGGGTCGCGCAGCCGAGCACATGTATCCCCCGAACCAATTGCATTGCACTTTTGTGGGTTGTAATATTGTGAACTGAACAAGTTTGGTGGTGTACGTTGTTCTACTAGGCTGGCAGTAGCCTTTGGGCAAGGCCTCGCGCGCTGTTTGTCCTCCGAGCAGGGTCTGATTAATAGACAAGGCGATGTGCGCTTACAGCAGTGATCGCTGGACTGAGCCGCGTCAGCGGCGAGGCCTTTGCTAACTTGCGGAGCTCATTAATATTGGCATATGTAACAGGCTCTTACATTATGCAGCAGTTAAAAACAATTGCAGCCAATCGTCATTGTTTAGGGTTTTGAACAAGGTGTTATACTTGGATTTGTTTATCAATTATAGGGGGATCAGTATTCAAGTGTACTAGAGTCTCTAGAGAATCATATATCTCATTCAGTTTAAAAAACATTATTTTAATGTCAAGTAAGTTTTCAAATGACTCAAGTATTAATTAATTTGCTGTTTGATAATGGATTTATTGAAAATATTACTTCATTTTTTTCTCATTCTAACAATCTATACCTATGCAAAGTAGATCCCCTGATCTTTCTTTTCATCCCTCAGCTGAGATATTTGCAATAATTGTGCATGGCCCTGGTACTTTTTAGACATGTATTTCTGGATTTGATGTCTGAACCTAAATCTCTTACACACAACGGCAACCATGAATCCGCCCCACACCAAAATCAATAGGCTTCATCCTCTTTCCTTAATACACCTTCATACCAAATAAGAAAATGATCGGACAAGAACTCGGACCTGTAGAGCGTTCACATGGTAATCTTAACTATTTCTTTATATCATGGTTATCATGGTTACCATGGCAACCAGGACTCCGCCCCACACCAAAATCAATAGGCTTCATCCTCTTTCCTTAATACACCTTCATACCAAATTAGAAAATGATCAGACAAGAACTCGGATCTATAGAGCGTTCACAAGGTAATCTTAACTATTTCTTTATATCATGGTTACCATGGCAACCAGGACTCCGCCCCACACCAAAATCAAAAGGCTTCATCCTCTTTCCTTAATACACCTTCATACCAAATTAGAAAATGATCGGACAAGAACTCGGACCTGTAGAGCGTTCACAAGGTAATCTTAACTATTTCTTTATATCATGGTTACCATGGCAACCAGGACTCCGCCCCACACCAAAATCAATAGGCTTCATCCTCTTTCCTTAAGACACCTTCATACCAAATTAGAAAATGATCGGACAAGAACTCGGACCTGTAGAGCGTTCACAAGGTAATCTTAACTATTTCTTTATATCATGGTTACCATGGCAACCAGGACTCCGCCCCACACCAAAATCTAAAGGCTTCATCCTCTTTCCTTAAGACACCTTCATACCAAATTAGAAAATGATCAGACAAGAACTCGGACCTGTAGAGCGTTCACAAGGTAATATTAACTAATTATTTATATCATGGTTACCATGGCAACCAGGACCGCGCCCCACACCAAAATCAATAGGCTTCATCCTCTTTCCTTAATACACCTTCATACCAAATTAGAAAATGATCGGACAAGAACTCGGACCTGTAGAGCGTTCACAATGTAATCTTAACTATTTCTTTATATCATGGTTACCATGGCAACCAGGGCTCCGCCCCACACCAAAATCAATAGGCTTCATCCTCTTTCCTTAATACACCTTCATACCAAATTAGAAAATGATCGGACAAGAACTCGGACCTGTAGAGCGTTCACAAGAAAATCTCTGCGGCGGACGCGGCGGCGGCGGCGGCGGCGGCGCGACGAGGCCAAATCCATAGTATCCCCCGAAGTGGTTCGGGGGATACAATTATATTAATTTGTTTAAAACAAATGAAAGGCTGTTCCAACAATACTTACAAGTGTGCGTGTTATTTTCAAGGATTTTGATATTATATATCCATATAAGCCAAGTTATTTTTTCCATTACAACAGAAAGGTTTTATTCACAGTAATAGGAGTTCAGAGCACCGGGATAAAAAAATATACTTCATCTACAGGGGAAACACAATCAAAACAAATGCATAAACTGTATACTTAATCTACAATGGATACGGGGGAAACTCTTTAAAAAGAAATGCATAAACCTTGCTATTTGCAAATGAAAGGCTCTTCCCATAATACTTCAGGGTGATCGAAAGTACTAAAAGATACTATGTTACCATGGCAATGTAAAAGGGAGCCGAGGCTGAGAGGACTTCATGTCATCCGACAAACTTAAAGGGAACCAATACCCCAAAATAATTTTCTACCATCTGTATTTAAAGAGAATACCGCATTTGCCGGTGTATAAACCGCACCTGTGTATTAACCGCACCCCCAACTTTGTGTTGTTGTTGAAGAGGAAACAAAATTTTCTAGATAATAAAACTGTACTAGGAATCAGAGCACTATAATCAATTCCAACCCCTCACTTTTGTAAACTTTAGGTACACAAAACAACACAAGTCACATACTTGTTTCTGATTGGAGTAGTTTATAACAGAAAAGCCCATCAATTTTTTCACTGCACATAATATGATATTATAGCCATATGTGGTATTTTCCTGAAATATGTTCTCTATCTCTGTGTATTAACCGCTCCCCCCTTTTTCCAAGTTCTTCTGTATGGAAAAAGGTGCGGTTAATACACCAGCAAATACGGTACATGCTAGATTTCATGAGGGGCTGAGCTTCAAATCATCAGCATGTTACTATTAGATGTCGTAGTAAACCAATTTAAGATCAGTTTATTAAGGCAGGGTAGGAAATACACGGGGACTAAGGGTGTTTTTTGCCCCCCTAATTTTCAAAATAGCCCCCTGAAATCAGTAGGTAGCCCCTAAAATGACCACAAGGTTATTATGTGAAATATTTTGTGATATCCATCTGATTGAAAAAGTTGGCCATTAAAATAAGAAATGAATTCTTTCCCTGGTTTATTAAGGTATTATTAAAAACATATAATTTTAAGTTTCCTCCAGATCTCTTCCATTCTAATGATTAGTCAACTGCTCAACCAATATGTAGCAATAAATATATTCATATAATCCCCCCCCCCCCCCCCCCCCCATTATTTTGCATGTTTTCCCCCACAAAAATATGCATTTTAATGGCTGTCAGATTTGTTTTCTACTTTAGAAGACTGGTAGGGGGAAAAGAAAAGCGGAGGAAAACCACTCGCATCTAACACATGCATACATGTAGTATGTAAATATTATCCCGGGGGAAGGATTTTGGAGGGGGGAAAATAATTCCTTGAAAGGTATTGTGTCACTCATAGCAGATATAGGAAATAGACAATACTTAAGACAGAGTATATAGTAAACAAATATACCATGCACTGAGAGCCTCTAGTTGAAATTATGGATTCCGAGGTGACAGGAAAAGCACTCTGTTCTGAGGGTCGTAGACCCGAAGAACATAGTGCTTTTTCTGTCACCGAGGAATCCATAATTTCACTAGTGGCTCCAAATAGTGCATGATATATTTGTTTTATATCCTTCGCATAATCATAATCATCACAAAAATAAATGATTTCAATTAAATTAAAGAAAATATAAAGAAAAACCAAACATTGATCATGGAACCATCACTGCACTGACTATGTTCTGTTTGTGACACTGACCCCCTTTGCGCAATAGTCCTAGCGCAGAGCGCGTATTGCGCTATCTTTCCATTTATGGTTACGCGCATTAACAACTAATGCGCACCCAAATGCAAAACGCGCGCATCAAAGTGAATAATTAACCTGCTTTACATACTACACACGTGTAATTGTATGGAGTTATTCGTACATTACACATACAGCTAGTGCAGTGCACACCGCGGACAATTGTTAAATGACAAATTAGTGTCACGACCACAGAAGGACAACGATGCACAATATGCACCATTGTCGTAATTTTAAAATTCGAATACCGCTACGTTATACATGAAATGCATCTCTAGAATATTCTTTGGAACTTATTGATATTCACGGGTGAAAATATGCTGTATTTCTTTTTAAATAACTCTTTGAGAAATCTCGTCGAGCATCTTTCGCAAGCAAAAACAAGACCTCTTCTCGCAGGGAAGTTTTATAACACGCATCTCTATGGGGTCAATATGATCACCCGGCGTCTATGACGTCATTCATGGAATAGCATTTACTATTCCATGAATGACGTCACGCATAGCACATTTTTCTCCATGGGCATTACTATGTTTGGTCACATGACGCTATGTAGACCAATCACTGAACAGGATTTCATTCATGTAGGATATAATCACTACTAATCGCCACTTTTCCATTAAAATATGGAAAATTCACAAAGTCGAAAAAACAAGGGGTTGGAAAAACTGGAGGAGGATTGGAAAGCCACAAGTACTGCGGGATATATCAGCAAAACACTACAAACCTGGATTTTTGTTTCCTCTTTTTTTTTTTTCTTCTCTAAATCATCAGTTTTCTTTAATCTCTCCTTTTCTTTTTTTAAATGTTCTCAGGATTTAATCTGTTTCCCTTTTTAGAGGCACTCCCACGCAAATACACTCTCACACATCTTCATTTTTGAAGATAAAGGCAATCCCACAGAAAGACACACACCTTCATTTTAATTGATACGCAAGTCTTCCCACATCTTTGTATATAAATGATAGTCGTAGTTTTATATTGGACAAATCAACACGGTCATGAGTATTCTAAAGAAAGGTCTCAAGCACGGGGGAAAACAACGCGGGATAACAAACTTTCATTTTCAATTTGAGCTAGGCCTAATCCCAACAAATCTGGGATTTGCATAGGTGGCAGTATTCTACGCCTCTTAAAATCAAAGTCGGTTCGCAAATTAAATCATAATCCATGGAGTCACGGTAAAGGGGGACGCTGGAAACTGGGAATATTAGACAGACATTGAAAACACCGCATTTGCCAGTGGGTGATTTCAAGTATGGTGTTAGGGGTTGGTGTTAGTGCATATTAAACACTAACACCGGCCTTAGGCGCCATATTTGAAATCCCCCCAATGTCACTGTATACCATCCTAACACGAAGTCATCTCAAATATGGTGCCTAAGGCCGGTGTTAGTGTTTAATAAGCACTAACACCAACCCCTAACACCATACTTGAAACCACCCATTGTATTTAACCACAACCCTAGATTCGCACAACAGCCAAAAAGGAAAGAAAAAAAAGGATAAGACATATTACATTGAACATATTTGCGAGAGTATTGAACCACACCCAAATTTACAACAGAAAAAAGGACAATTTGTGAGTATATTTCTGGTGATCTAGAAATCCAGAAATGGTACACAATGTGAGAGGTGTTGTTGTTTTGTGTTAGCTCTAGAGATGTTAAATGGTGCTAATTAACATAATCAGGACTGTAAAGTTCAAAGCTAAATGACATATATTCCCTCATAATTGAAATGATTTTGATGGTTTGGATATCAATAACTTTTATAGCTTTATTTCAGCCTTTTAAATATGTACAAATGTGTTTTTTGGGAGGGTTTTTTCACAAATGCTGCTACACTCATTGTAATTGAACATGTTCACACATACACACACACACACACACACATGTATTGAAACTGATAGAATTCATTATTAAAATTTGATACTAAATAGTGTGGAGGGATAGGGGTAGGGATTGGGGAAACTATTTAAATTTACTAATTTAGGACGTGTTCTGCCAATTGTGGCATGGGAAATGGGTTCATCCTTGGAAATTGAGAATTATTTCAAATTGGAAAATTCATGTTACAATATGAAATATGAACTATAAAAAATTAATTTTTTTAAAGCAATAGAGGGAAGCAACAATAGGGATGAATTTTTAAAAAGGATTATTTTTTAAATATATAATTGGGGATCTAGGTAATTATTGAATTCATTTCATTCCTACTATTTCTTACTTAGTAAAATTTTTACTCATAAACAGACACAGGGGGTGGGCATATCTTATCATTATCAAACATACCGTGGCATAGCGAGGGGGAAACCAAATAGGGGCACAGGGGCACACCAAATGGGGCATAGAGGGGGCAGGATTTCCTGCCAAGGGACCATTTGTAGCCATAGTAAATGGATGTATTATTAGGTAATAGTAAAAAAAAAAAGGGCGTTAAATCAATTTTGGGCCAATACAAACTTTGAGTTCTGCATACCACTTTGTTGAGTTGAGCCTTCTCTTGTAATCAATGCCAAATTTTAAGATAATAATTATTTCATATTTGGGGAATATTTTTCAAAATTTCACACAAAGGAAGCAGCGTAAGCCCCAAAATAAATATGGCATTTAAAATATATTTCTTAATTTATTTCTTATCTCCACTGTGCTAGGCAGCAGGGTGATGTCGCATGGAGGTCAGGGGAGGGGAGGCAGAACCTGGGGGTGGGGGGGGGGGGGGGGGGGGCGAGGCTTAGCAATAGTCTCCTCCTTAGCTACTCCACTTCAAACACACATACAAACATGAAGCTTATGTGGGACAAACCGACATATAGGGAAAACAAAGCAGGGGAATCTACACCATAGAATGGTTTATAGTTTATGGTTTATAGTTTATAGTTTGGTAAAAACCTGGGGGGTTCTAGTGGGTTTACAGTTTCGTAGACTGCATTGGGATTAAACTTAAATATACAAATTGTACTTGTAGGAAGCAAAAAAAAGAGCGGGACGTTCAGCATACCAGAGTGGCGTAGCCAGTGTCAAATTTTACTGGAGCAAAATAGGGGTGGGGCAAGACTTGTCACAAAGGGAGCACCATGAGCCATAAAGAAATACAATATACTTCTAATATTTGGCCCCCCATTTGGGGGGGGGGGGGATAGCAGGGAGGGGATTGCACAGGGGAGTAGAAGACTATCATCCAATAATTGCTACGCCACTGCAAAGACACATCTTAATTTTTTTTTTTCTTTTTTTTTAAAAAGGGTGAATCTAAGACAAAGAATTATTGTAGTGTTGTCATACCTATCATACACAAAACAAAACAAAAAGTAAACAAAACTTTCTTATGAAGCATAAAGAAGGGTGGGATTTTCAGCTCATTTTGGTCAAACACAAAATAGCAGGGGAATCTATGCCATAGAATAGATCGTACTTTGGTAGAACACCTTTTTATCAAACACGAGGTAAATTTCACTCATACTTGGCTAACAGAGGGTGGGATTTTTAGCTTATCTGGGACAAACCGACATATAGGGGAAATAAAGCTAGGGAATCTACACCATAGAATGGTTTGTATGTAGTTTGGTACAAACCTGGGGTGTTCTCAAACACGAGGTAAATTTCACTCATATAGCAAAAAGAGGGTACATAACAAATAAAATAGCAAGGGGATCTATGCCACAGAATGGTTTATAGTTTGGTAAAAACCTGGGGGGTTCTCAAACACGAGGTCAATTTCACTCATATGTAGCAAAAAGAGGGTACATAACAAATACTAAAATTGCAAGGGAATCTACACCATAGAATGGTTTGTAGTTTGGTAAAAACCTGGGATGTTCTCAAACACGGGGTAAATTTCACTCATATGTAGCAAAAAGAGGGTACATAACAAGTAAAACAGCAAGGGAATCTAAGCCACAGACTGGTTTGTAACTGGGGTAGTAAGTAAGTACCTATCGTGTTGTGATCAAACACTGGTTTTCTGTTCGTCAACCCTCTTTGAATAACTATAAAAACAAAATGTTGAGGGAAGGGGGGAGGTGGGGGAGATTTGTGAGAGAAATTTAAAAAGGTGTGGGACAATTTAGTGAGAGTGTACATATTTTCATAAAGATTGGTAGGCAAGAGATGAAAATGAAGAGGATAAAAGAAGGAAATGTGAGGCGAGAAAACCACGTGTAAGCAATTTTCAAGCAAAAGTGAAAGTTTTGAAGAGAAAATTAGTTTGGAAATGAGTGTAGAATATCAAGAAAGGCCGAGTCATGGATGAAAAGAAATGTAGATGTGCCAAAATTTTGCAGAGAACATGAGTTTGGAAATGAGGTGTAAAATATGGAGAATGGCCAAGTCATGGATGGAAGAAATATAGATGTGCCAAAGAGGTGTGGATTGTGAGTGTAATGAGAGAGATCATGTAAGGAATAGAAGAGAAACGGATGGAAGGGGGGTGGAGAAAAAAAGAATGGTTAACAAGTGTGAGAGAGTGCATGATTAATAAAACATAAAACACATGGATGAAATGCGCATTGTGAATTAATTGCTTTTCTCGCTCATCAATTTCCTTGACAGTTAATACAGTAATGTCTGCATAATGGTGTCAAAGGCATAGGGGGTACTCATTTTGTACAGTGCTTAATTGGGGGGGAAAAACAATGCTACTATTGACAGTTAATACAGTAATGTCTGCATAATGGTGTCAAAGGCAAAGGGGTACTCATTTTGACTGGGGTAGGGCTTGAAAGAACACATCCTAAATACATATGTTATAGAATCTTTCATCACTTAGTAGGGTACACAGATTCATTGGGTGAACAAATATTCTCATCAAGCCTATGCATTTAATGGCCCGGTCAGATATCAACGGATAGCGGAAAAGAATGCCCAACGAATAGAAAATTTGCGAAATGAAATTATCCGGTGATGAAAGTCGTCTCCATTGCTTTATGTACAACACATAAAACAACGTACATCACCGGACAAGGAACGGACACGAAACGCATACGAACGGAGACGAACGGATGGAAAATTTAGCTCTCCGTTTGACGTCCGTTTACGCAATCCGTTGATATGTGACCGGGCTATTAATGGGAGAGTGCTGTATAGTCTACATGACAAGAGCTATCTGTCTTTTGTAGTGGACACATGACAAATATGTAAAACTGGGAGTACAAATCATGTTGCCATCAATAATGGAAAGGAAAACTATCGAGCTCACTTGCTCTTGCTACGTAATTATTAATTTTTCTTTTACTCCAATTTCCATCATTTCTCTTTCTCTCCTCGCACCTCTCTTCCTCCTATTTTGCAAAGCAACATTTGTAAAGTCTGCTGTTCATTTATTTTCTTTTTTCTTTTATAATGCTCTCTCCATCACTTGCGTAGATTATTTACTTGTTAGTAGCTTTCATTCAGTCCCACTATTTCCCTCATTTGATTTCCCCCTCTCCCCCCTTTTAATCTTCCTTTCTCTCCCTCTCTTGACAATATATCCTTTCCTCATCATCCATATTTCTCCATCTCTTTCCAGTGGCTTCCTTTCTCACCATCAGGATTTATCCGTCTCTTGCCAGCAGGGAAAAAAATTACATATTTTTTTCAGGGGCTACTTTTTAAGCTTGTCAATAGCATTCTAAAAATTGTTTTACATTGAACTCTATGCAAAGTAATATCAGGGCTCTTTTCGGGCATTTGGGGGCTAATTTGCCTTGAGCCCCCCCCCCCCCCCCCCCATTATATTTTGTTCACTGCTTGCCAGTTGCATAGCCAATCTGTAACCCAGTAACCATAAATGACAGGGAGCCACAGAGAATGTGACAAGACTTGTACTGAGGGAATTGAAAGAAACATTCAAGTGCTGGAATTTCTCTGAATATTTCCCCTTTTTGTAGTTTTCATTCAGTCCCACTATCTACCTAACCCCCAATATTTCCTTTCCTCATCATCCATATTTCTCCATTACTTTCCAGTGACTTCCCTTCTCACAATCTCAATTTATCTGTCTCTTTCCAGATGCATCTTGCCAAGCTGTAACCATTTTGGAAGTGAAGCGACAGAAAATGTGACAAGGCTTGTACTGAGGGAATTGAAAGAAACATTCAAATGTTGGCATTTCTCTTGTCTATTTCCCTTTTTGTAGCTTTCATTCAGTGCCACTATCAACCTCATTTTATCCCCTTTTATCTTTCTTTCTCACATCCCGATTTCTCTGTCTCTTTCCAGATGCATCCAGCCAAGCTGTAACCATTTTGGAAGTGGAGCGACAGAAAATGTGACAGGACTTGTACTGAGGGAATTGAAAGAAACATTGAAATGTTGGCATTTCTCTTGTCTATTTCCCTTTTTGTAGCTTTCATTCAGTGCCACTACCCCTTTTATCTTTCTTTCTCACATCCCAATTTCTGTCTCTTTCCAGATGCATCCAGCCAAGCCGTAACCATTTTGGAAGTGGAGCGACAGAAAATGTGACAGGGCATGTACTGAGGGAATTGAAACACTGAAATGTTGGCATTTATCTATTTCCCCTCCAAACAGGGATGCAAAATCTTCACACAAACGGGGATTCAATAATGACTATACTAAAGCATTTGTGGGGGGGGGGGGGGGGGGGGGAAATGGGGAGTGATTTTTACTCCCTTTTTTACTCCTCTTTTAGGAAAGACACACCCTCTCTCCCTCCCCGCTTCATCTATCCTTGTTTATTTGAGCCCATTACAGTATAGTGAAAGGGGAATTCAATTCAATTCAATTCCTATGAAATAGGGAGGTGGATTTGTACCTCTTTCTTATCCATCTTTTAGAAATGGCACTCTATTTCCATCCCTCTCCTTTCCTCTCTTTATCTCTACCTACATGTATATATCTGAGTAGACTAAAGCTTGTCAAGGGGGATTCAAAAACTCCTATAAAAAAATAAGGAGGGGGGTAGATTTTTACCCCTTTCTAACCCCCTTTTTGTAGGAATGGCACTCGTATCTTTCTCCCTCTCTCCTTCCCTTCATTCTATATCTCTCCCCGTTTATCTGAGCACACTACAGCCTGTCAAGGGGGATTCAAAAACTCCTACGACATAGGGGGTAGATATTTGCCCCTTTCTAACCCCTTTTTGTAGGAATGGCACTCGTATCTTTCTCCCTCTCTCCTTCCCTTCTCTCTATATCTCTCCCCGTTTATCTGAGCACACTACAGCCTGTCAATGAGGATTCAAAAACTCCTACGACATAGGGGGTAGATATTTGCCCCTTTCTAACAACTTTTTTGTGTGGAAAGGCACTCGTATCTTTCTCCCTCTCTCCTTCCCTTCTCTCTATATCTCTGTTTGTCTGGGCACACTACAGCTTGTCAACGCGAATGAGTCAGGTCGAATGAGGTCAAGGCAGCCATCGCTCAACTTCCTGTCCCAGGGCATTGTGGTTAGAATCATCATATCACAAACCGTAATAGCAAGTCCCCTGGCAGAATGCTGATAGCACAAGTGCTTTCATACTATTCTTCTTGTGAATTCTTTAATAGTGGCAATCTGTTATGTTACATTATTTTAGTTTCATACCTTGTAAAATGATATGTTGTTATGTATTGTTTATTCTGTATGATTTGTTCCCTTTTCTGTTGGAAATGAAAATAAAACTGAAACTTATCAGTAACAAACCAATTCCTTGAAAGAACACCAATAATAGGGTGCTTAATAATAATTGATTGTTCTTCCTTATTCTTCATAGAAGAACAAAGATACTCATAACCAGATGTCAAAATATATTTTATATGCAATGTTTCCTACTTATTTTTAGCCCCTGCTATATTGTGCAAAATGTAAAAATGTAGACATCTACTAACATATTGATATCAAAGTGGTTACAACAAAATCAACAAAATTATAATTTCATACAGATGGCAAACCCTTTTAGCATGGGGCAATAAAAAGGTCAATGTGTAATAGGGTATACATTTGTATGTGTATGTGCCATTTAACCCCCTTGCCTGCAGGAACCTGGTGGGCTATGAGCAAAGCCTATGGGGATTTCAGAATCTCAAAGGGAATGGGTTAAAACCCCCCCCCCCCCTCCCCCTTGCCTGCGGGGAACCTGATGGGCTATGGGCAAAGTCTATGGGGATTTCAGAAAAGAAGTTCAAATAATAGGAATTCTTCCTTGCTAGCACTTTTACAGCACCGGGCCATTCAAAAATCTACCAAGATCTTATGACGACTATTTCCCTTCGGTATTAAAGAGGTTAAACTGTAATTTATAGAGGACATATTTTTTGGAGGTGTGAAACCTAGGCCACATGAGAGATGGCTTGGCAATGAAAAGGTGGCAAAAAAAGATGGAGAGTTATCAATTATTCAGAGGCGTTGATAGGGTCTAGTGGAGTGAGATAATTATGGGACGTGGTGCTCAAGGTTCTGTCGGGGGTTGTAAGCGGTATTAAATATCTGGAAACATATGGATGGAGAGTTGATGATATTCATGATAATATCTAGTACGAAATTACAATTCATATATTTCATTACGAGGAAGACCATTGAAGCTGTTTGAAATCTCACGTCCAAAAATAGTAAGCTAATTGTGTAAAAATAGAACAATTTTGATCTACCAATTTCACAATCAGATGAATCTATTAAATCAAGCATATATATATATTTCCTGTAAATTCCACTGCATAAAACACATTATTGACATAATCTCTAGTTATGCGAATAGGATAAATCTGACCTATAAGTGGCTTGATCCAACCCAAAGTAATTCACTTTAGGTCAAATTTGTATCGGTCCAGTCCTTTTTCAAGATAAAACTCACAAAAAACTCAAAAGGGGTATGAATAGTATGGGGCACAACAGGATAATGATGTAACGGGGGAAAAACAAAAACCTTCATAAGGTTAATTAGGGGTATCAACCGAGGTAGTTAGGGTGGGTTTAAACAAATCTTCAGGTAAATATAATGTTTGTATCACTTCAAACGCAAACATATTAGTAGTGTATCAAACTGCAAGAGTATATGGAAAATCCAAATGCGATAAGAGTACCGAAGAAGTGATGTCACAATCTTGTTCTAAACGATTTGCTTTATGATTCGGGCTGTTGGTAGTGGGTTGGAGCTGGACGATTGCCTTCTTAGCAACCGCTAGGGCACAACATTTCTGGCTTGCCTGACATTGTTTAGAACCATTACCCATGGCAACGAACAGCTGTGACGTCACACTTTGGTACTCTATTACAGCACTTGTATGGGGAAGGGTTAAAAAAGTAGCTGTTTTTTTGTTAGTAGAGAAACGGGAGGGAGCTCCAAAAGACACTCATTTCTATTTTGAGTTGTTAAAAGTTGTTATAAACACACAAGTCAACCTAGAACTGGGTTAAAATGGAGTTCATTCAGTGTATATGGGAAAGGAACAAAAAGACACTCTTTTCTTTTAAATATAAAAACACTCTGCGGTTCCTTTGAAGTTATATAAAAAACATATACTGCACACCGCATTGGGTGAGTGGATAAAATATGATGCACACCAAATTCGTGGGAGTTAAAATTTTAAAAAAATCAGAAACTAAAAAAAAAAAGAAAGAAAAAAAATCACCAGTATTCTTTCGGCACACTGCATTGGTTGGGTGGATAAAATATGATGCACACCAAATTCGTGGGGGGTTAAAATCTCAAAATCAGAAACTAAAAACAGAAAAGAATCACCTTTTCTTTTTTCATTTCACTTACCGTTTCTTTGGGATACTGAAGTGGAGGGTTTTTGAGACTCTTTGATCATCCCTAGTATTTTTTTCTCTATTTTGTTTAATTTTTTTATTTTGTTAATTTCAATTTCAGGATTCCCATACATTGATTTTTGTTTTCAATTTTGTCATAAGTTGAAATTGGCAGGCATTATTAAATTTGATGGCATAATTATCCCAGAAAAAAAAACCCGCACAAATTTCCAGATATATTTGGAGCAGCGTAACGAATTTCCGCGCAGCGATATCCGAAAGAAGTAGTTAAAAGTGGAAATGGAACATTCAAGTTATTGATGTCATGCCATTATTTTAAACCAAACGAACAGAAGTTATTTACGCCGGGTAATGTCAGGGGAGGGGAAAGAGAAAAATAAAAAACAGAGAAGGCATACATATTTAGATTTTTTAGAAGTAAATATTCACAAGTGAATTTCAGCTCAAGTATGCATACATATTAACATAAACATACAATCTAGATATAGTTGAGCTAATTCAGCTAAATATACATGGAAGTAGATGAGTAAAACCAAGGTAGGTAAAATATATATTTGTATCATTTCTTTGCATTACACAGACTTTGTCAAATAATTTATGACATCTTTTAAAAAAAATATATAGTAGTATATAATCATCTTCTCAAAGTCAAATAAGGGAAAACAATGTTTGTAATTTATGAGATCTATCTTGTGCTTACCATCTTAAAACCATCCACAAGTAATGTCCATGAATTAGAAATTAGCAGTTTTGAATAACGATCAGAAAACGCATGCCAAAATTCATATCGGGGTGAGGGGGGGTGGGGTATTAAATATGTATCCATCTTACAGTCTTCACACCTGTAGAACCCATGTGCCATCTTGGTTATCTTAGGCTTTAAACCTAACCTAACCTTAAACTTAACCCTAGCCCTAATTTGGTAGCTATAAGTTAGATTTGGATTTTGATGGCTATGGTTCGATTTAGTGGCTATACAGCCTGAACTGAAGTTAGCAACCAGAAATAATTTAGTCCACTAAAACCAGAGATAACTGGCATCTTTCCTCTGCTACAACCAGCTTTTTATGAAGAGTGTTAACAACATTTGAATTGAATTGAATTGAATTGAACCTAACACAACTGAAATGGCTTGTGCCATAACTTATTAACACCCTAGGGAGCCATCCAGCCTAGCTTCCTTGTTAGGGTGGTGAACTTGTGATAAGGTCTGGTCCAAAGGGGTCTACAGGGGGCCAGGGGGTCTCACGCCTTCCTTAGAGCTATACATAGGTTGCCAATGCATACACGACCATCAAAAATGTCCACTCCCTACTCTTTTAGAGCTATAGTTTGATAATGGATACACGATGACCAAAAAAATGCCCACTCCCTAAACTTCTATGTTAGAGTGATGATAAGGTCAGGTCCCATGGGGTCATTTAATCACATCTTTTTTTAGAGCTTTGTTTTGATAATGCATACGTGATGACCATCAAAATGTCCAATCCCTAGGGAGCAATGCTGCCTAAACTTCTCTGTTTAGGGTGATAACAAGGTCTGGTTCCTAGGGGTCATTTAATCACATCTTTTTTAGAGCTATAGTTTGATAATGCATACATGATGACCATCAACATGTCCACTCCCTGGGGAGCAATCCCTCCTAAACTTCTATGTTAGGGTGATCATTCGGTCAAGACCCATGGGGCCTTTATTATCACACCTCTTTTAGAGCAAATGGCAAGTAATGAAATACTAACCTATAGACCTTCATTGGATTTGAATGGATACAACACACACAGCCTCCATACTTATGCTATCCCCATATCTAAGCACCTTCCTCGATTGAGTCAACCCTATTTTAAACTCTTTAGTGGAGTGATCATGTATTTATGAATTAAACTGATACACTGACCCGACCTTCACCTCGTTAAGTTAAGATACCAGTGTTTTTTTGTCACCCCCATTTGACAAAAGCTTGTAAATCACTCTAATATGTGACCTGCTCTCGTAAAATCAGGCGCTTTTAACCCCATGACTACGGGAACCGAGTGGGCCGTGTAACAAAGTCAATGGGGATTTCAGAATCTCGAAGGGAACGGGTTAACATGATAAATCTGTATTCATCATCCATTTTCATGATCCCAATAACAATTCCTTTGTTCTTTTTATTTGCACATTTAAAACTAAAAATTATGCTTGCCTATTTTGTTGGCTTTTAACTTGATTGAAATAATAGAATGCCTGAGCTTAAAAAGAAATGTGCACATGATTCTGACTAACGGATAATAAACATAGGTTCAGCCTTTATCTTTTGCCTTTATCTCAACTTCTAGTAGTGTAAGAAAGAGTTCAACTTAATTTGGGTGAAGTTTTTTTTTTTTAGGTTTAAATGTTCACGGTTAAATTTATGGTGCATTATCTTTTGAGTTGATTCTGACTAACAAATCAGATATCAGTTCAGGGGTGGGCACTGCCTTTACCTCAACTTCCTGTAGTGTTACAAAGAGTTCAACTTAATTTGTGTGAAGATTTGTTGAGGTGTACATTTTCAATATTTAATTGGCTGTGCATTTTTAAAATTCTTATTTGAGTACAGTTGTGTATGCATTATACATGAATTCTGACTTAACGAATATGATATATCAGTACAGGGACACACCTTGCCTTTATCTCAACTTGAAGTTAAGTTAGAAAGAGTTCTACTTAATGTGTGCGAAGATTCAGTTTGGTAGTATACTTTGCATTAAGATAAAGTTCATATTTTAGACATTTATCGGAGAGAGAAACCTTAAATATTGAACATTAAAGGGATCTGGTAACTTTGTTGAGATGTGCAAAAACTGATTAATGGTTGATGCAATGTATACTGTTGTTATCTCATATGTCCTCAGAGTATTGTGTGAAAATTTCAGGTCAAATGGACAATGTATGGCCAAGTAATGAGCGAAAATGCAAAGTGATATTGGGTGATATTCACCAACTCACTGCATTCACTTTGTACAGGGATGAAAATCTCGCCCGGAGATTTTCTTATCTAAATACTTCAATCATACATATCTTTGTAATGAAAGGGAAATTTGAAAAACCGAAAGCTGTCCCATGATTTTATTGTTAATACGAATACAACAAGGTATAAAGGAACCGCTAGAATTACAATTTTATTTTGAGGATTTGGACAATGTTACTAAGTCCCTTTAAATGTCAGTCAAGGACAGAACCACTTGCAAATCTTCATTTTTTTCTCAATGAAAACAAACAATGTAGGTCTTCTAAATCAAAATTGTATGTCTTCTGAGTTGAATCCCTTAAATACTTCTCAAGTTAAGAGGGAAAAGGTGTTTCACAGAAGTGCCCTCAGCATAATTGTTTATCTTGCTAATTTATGGTTTCTGTTATTAAAGAAGATTGATTTAGATATGACCCTGGTTTATTATATATTTAGACAGCCAAGTAGGTCGGGAAGCCTTAGAATGAACACGGAATGTTGAAGTTTATATAAACACAGCAGTCTCGTAACTGAAACTTGTGACGTTACAATGGACATGTCAAAATATGTCTTCTAAATCTGTTTGCTACTTAGAATCCATGAATTATTTTCAACTCAAACCAGACAAAACAGACAATGAAATGAAACTGCAAATAAAATCATTCCTTTTTTAACACTAAAATTGCCAAACTACTCAAATGGGGGGAAAATGTAAAGAGTTTGTAAAAAGTACAGTTATAAGAATATCACTGGTGCTAACATTTTGCATGAAAATGTGTTGTTGTTGTGCCCGATTAACACATGTGCCTGATGCATTTCAAGATCAACTCATTTTTTGGATGAAATCAAATTGTGTTGGATGCATTTACAAAATACTAAACATTTTGCATGAAAATAATATGTGCTTGATGCGTTACATATCATTCAGTCACTGCATTAATTCTGTGCTGCAACATTTATACATGTACGTACATGGTGCACTAACAAATGGTTCATGTACACATGCTACAAACATTCCAATTTTTTGTACTAATTTCATCAAGCAAAGCTTTCTCCAAATTTTCCTATATTCTATTATTCACAAATTTGAACTCATGAATACATACAACATTGGTTGAAATTAAGTAGCACAATCACACCACTGCAAAGTAGTAATGTGGTAAAAAAATGCCATACACTAATTGCACATGGTGTGAATTGTCTACCTAATTTCAAGCATTTGAACATTTCTACACTGGGCTTTGATTGATTGATCAATTTCTTTCCCATAAGCTTGCAATATGTACATATATCCAATGCTGAATTTTATTTTCAGACCACCATCTATCAACATCTTTGCGTAAACCTGTGCATAATGGACAAAAGTGGAATGGGCAGATGTAAGTATTAAAAGGGATTTCAACAAAAATTATATCAGGATATTGCGTGTGAAGCTACGAGGCAAGACCGGACATCCCGATACAGTCCAGAGATCAAAATAAATTTCGGTTTTCAGGGGCTACTGTTTAAAACCTGTCTATACATTAGGCTAGCAGTCTGAAACTAGTTTTGCATTGAACTCTATTGACTTCTAAGCTAAGGAGCTCTTTTGCGATTTTGGGGGCACATAATCCAGCGGGTAATTTGATAATTTGGTAATTTGGGCGTCCGTTAACGCTATCCGGTGATATGTGATAAGGGCTTTAACCCCAGTGGATGATTTTGCTATAACATGCATTCTCCATCCATAGACTTCAGCCCAAGTATTTTGGGGACCAGTCGTGTACCGGTTAAACAGTAGCCACCTTGAAAATAAAATTCCATTTTGCTCCTCTCGTATTCACCACGCAGCTTCAACAACGACAAATTCCTCAAAACAGATGGATAGGTTGGGTTGGATACATTCACTAACTACTTTTATGCAGTCAAAATGCTGGTAATGGGCAAGATACATTTTGGAGCTATACAGTCAAACCTGTGTATGGTGACCACCTTGGGGAAACAAGTGGCCATTGTAGACAAGTGACCTCTATAGACAGGTTATATAACTTTGTTTTCCTCTCGGAGCAGAACAATGTTATAAATTATCTCCGAGGGGTCACCTATGATGGACACTAAAGGCAGGCTGGTTGCTATAGACAGGTGGCCACTAAGGCAGGTTTGACTGTACTACAGTCAGCGGGGCAGGTGGGAGACAATACACATTCGTTTTCAAACTATTCTACAATCAACGGGCTAGCTACAGGGCACAAGGGACTTGTTTGCTACTGTAACTACACGTACATGCAACCAATGGGCAACATTGGGCGACATGCTGCGTAAATTGTCCACGACACAGATGTCTGAATTCTCATCAAAGGGGTACATTTTTTTCAAAACCCTCATTTTTTGTAATCCATGGATAACATTTAACATCGGGATTAAACCTTATAAGTTAAAAAAAACGTAGGTAAATTTAATCCGTAGACTAAAATAACCCCAGGTTGGATTCACACCTCTAATGAGAATCATGCCCATAGGATGAAGCGAGTGTTGTAGTTGAGTCGGGAACCAAGACATTTTTTTAATTCTAACATAACCTCTCGATATCTTTTCTTCAATTTAAATGCTTTTTTTTTTGTTCAAAGGAAAAATGGAAGCCCAGAAAGGGTGACTGTGGTGGGGTCTTGAACCAGCTACTTCTGGTTTTCCAGCCATGTTCTCCACCAACTGAGCTATTGCGGCACCAATTTTGGCAGCTCATTTATTGGCAACTATGCTTTGTTTAACTCATTATTTAAAACAAACATAGACCAACCAAGCTATTACAGCTCTATTTTTGGAACTCCCTCATTGGCAATCCACTATGTTTTGTTTATCTCATTATAAAATTAGTAAACAAAGCATAGAAAATTGACATTTTGTGAACTAGATTAACTCCATGATAAGTGTGAGTTTGTCATTGGAATGGGAGGCTGGGGGGGGGGGGGGGGGGGGGGGGGGAAACAACTCGAAAAGTAATTTTCCATTGTAGGATTGGACTTGGAAATGGTGCAATGCATGAATTAATTTTCAATTTTAGAGGGCTACTTTTTCAATCTGATGGATATCCAGAAATGTTTTCACATAATACCCTATGGTAATTTTAGGGGCTAGCTACTGATGTCAGGGGGCTATTTTGAAAATTAGGGGGCAAAATCGCCCTCAGCCCCCATATATTTCCTACACTGAAATGGTGGCCTCAACTACAACACTGCGTAGGGTGGGTGACAGGGGAGTGGGGGGGGGGGGGGGGGGGGGCAAGGGCTAGGGAAGACAAGGAATGGGGGTAACAATGTATGGGGGCACAATATAAGGTGGGGGACATATGGGGAAACAAAATATGGGGGGCACAATAATTAGGGGCACTGATTTTCCGCGATCGCGGAAAATCGCGGAAAATCGCGGAATTGACCATTTGAAAAAAGAAAAAAAAAAAAAAAAAAAAAAAAAAAAAATCTTTTTTTTTTTTTTTTTCCTTTCTTTTTCGGACCCCGTTCCAAAGAAAACGAAACCGGGACCCGATGGTGACGGTGGGGAACCGGTGTGATCGACCAAACCAACTCAGCATTAATCATTATTAAATGAATTTTAAAGATATTTACTCTCTGGCCTGTGGTAAGTCCTTCCTGATATCAGGCAGGACACATTCCCCCCAAATGTTGATGATTTGTGGGTAAAAATCATGATTTTACCCTACTCATTAAATTTTGTATGGAGTTCTATGTAAACGGAATTTGCAGTTTTTCACATGTACAAAGTCTATGGCAAAACGGAATTTCCGTTTTTCAGGCAGGTAAAAACGGAATTCCTGATTTTCTGAAACGGAAAAGGCCTTTTTTTAAAACGGAAAATCAGTGCCTCTAAATAATGGGTAGGGGGTAGAAGGAATTAGGGAGAGGAATTGGGGGGGGGGGGGGGGGGTACAAGGTATGGAAAATTAAGGTAGACAGGGGGCAATGAATGATTGAGGGGGAACAAGGGGATATGGTTTTGGCCGACATGGTTTGGGGAGACACGGTTTGTGATTGGTTAAAACGTAAGCAAGGCATCGGTGTCGTGGACAAGATACTGACTGGCAACGGTGAAGGGCATTTTATGGGGGGGGGGGGGGGGGGGCAAGATATGGGGGCAGGTTTGGGGACAAGTTATAGGCAGGGGTGGAGTGAAAGGTATTTGGGGGGGGGGCAAGGAATGGAGGATGGGGGCGGGGGTTGGCATGCAGACACCTACCTTCAAATGTGTCGTCTCCTTCCGTGAGCAGCTCGTCGTCTGAGCAGATGTTGAGGATTGACACAAGCATTTCTGTGACTGTGGTTCGGAAAAGCAAAAAAAGATTTGACAATATTAATCTTTGTTGACAAAGGAAATGAGATTTGTTAAATATTAACGTTTGTTGACATAATCAAAGCTGATTTGGACAAGAGTCTTGTTGACAAAAAGAAAACAAAGAATAAATGTAACCTTTACTCACAAAGACAAATAAAGTGATAAATAGATTAGCAGCTCTGTGGCTGTTTTTCAGAAAAGAAGATTTTTCAAATATTAACAGTAGTTGACACAATAAAAAAAAAAAAGCAGATTTGGAAATATCTAATAAAAATCAAGAACAAATGTAATCTTTAATAACAACCTGCATTTTCAAAATTGAGCCAAACATTATTTTGCCTCAGGTCATTTTACTTCACCATGCACATGTTCATGCATGTAAGCCTACCCTTTTCACCGACAAATGGTAAGGACCACGTGAATACGTCCATGAAGTTTGGTAACCTTGAATAACAACCTGCATTTTCAAAAAATTGAGCCAAACATTATTTTTCCTCTGGTCATTTTACTTCACCATGCACATGTTCATGCATGTAAGCCTACCCTTTTCACCGACAAATGGTAAGGACCACGTGAATACGTCCATGAAGTTTGGTAACCTTGAATAACAACCTGCATTTTCAAAAAATTGAGCCAAACATTATTTTTCCTCTGGTCATTTTACTTCACCATGCACATGTTCATGCATGTAAGCCTACCCTTTTCACCGACAAATGGTAAGGACCACGTGAATACGTCCATGAAGTTTGGTAACCTTGAATAACAACCTGCATTTTCAAAAAATTGAGCCAAACATTATTTTTCCTCTGGTCATTTTACTTCACCATGCACATGTTCATGCATGTATGCCTACCCTTTTCACCGACAAACGGTAAGGACCACGTGAAGACGTCCATGAAGTTTGGTAACCAGTAGGGATGCGGGGAACAGTTGAACTGCCTGATGTTCATCACGTTATTCTCGTACTTCAGTACTGCAGCTGTGTTCGGGGGGAAAAAAGACACATATTGGAATTCAAATTAATTTCGCCAAGCAATACACAATAATAATAAAATAATAACTTGTATTTATAACGCGCTTAATACAGGGTTTCTAAGCGCAAGTATTATTACCCATGGTCATCAGGTACAGTTCAAACCCACACAAGTATTATGAATATCACTTAAATGTGATTTGATCGCAATGATAAGTTTTAAGCATTGGGCTACAGTAAGGCAAGCATAAGCAAGACTTTTCAAATTTTGGTGGCCCCATATCCAAGAAATGTTGCTAAGTTTGCTTTGTTGCCCCAAATTTTAAAGAAAAACATTCAAAATATTAGATTTGGTTGCCAAGTCAGGCATGTAAAAATGTGACATAAATAAAAAAAAAATTAGGTCAATTATGGTGGCCATGAGCAAGCCGAAAATAGGGTTTATGCAAGGCTCTAAAACTGTAAATGCTATTATCTTTGAGGTACAAAATGTGATTTAGCCTCCTCTATCTCAACGGACCATAACATGATGATGATGATGATGATGACCATGACGATGATGACAACGACTATGATGATACACAACACTTGTATGTCACCATTTATCTGTTTCAAACATTCAAAAGAGCCCATCCCTCAAAAAAACTTATTGCCTGCACATTTGCTTGGAAAGATGGGTGTTGAGGCTTTCCTCAATGCTTTCAAGTTTGTCAGTGTTGCCAAGAACAGGAGGGAGTGGGTTCCAGAGGCGTGGAGAAACTGAAGAGAAGGCAGGATCACCAACAACTGGTTTCAATTCAAGCACTGCTGACGATATCAGTCTTCTGCATACTCCCTCTTTCTTTTCTTTTCCCATTCATTATGAAAGATATTTGTAAATTTGAATTGTAATTATTATTATTATGAAAGATATTTGAAAATTTGAATTGTAATTATTTATGTAAAATTATTTATGCTCATGTTAATATCATTGGTAAAATGTATTGATTGATATTTGTAACTATGGAAAACTGAAGAAATAAAAAACAAAAACTGGAACTGAAAACCAAATATCTAGAGTCGTGGTATCATTGGGTATCACCAGGTAGTTTAGTGCTAACTGAAGAGAAGAAATGATCACTATACATTATGGTCCATTGCAGAAATAGATGCAATTGATTGTAAAGTTGCAATTAATTGAAACTCGTATCAAGTGACTAAATGCACGAATCTGATTGGTTGAAATGCGCAAATTTTCTGACTTACAATCGATTGCAACTTACAATCAATTGTAAATGAAGAGTGTTAATACAAATTTGAATGTTGACAATTTGAATTTGAATCTCTTCCTGCATTGGGGCCTGGAGTGGTGGTGGTATTGGGTGTGATTGTATTACCTTTATTGTTATAGACATCCAGGTAGTTTGGTGCTGAGAAGATGGTGATGAGTGAAGGGAAACCTGTGGCAGGACTCTTCCTGTACATCCTATACCTGTATACGGGAATAAAAAATACAAAAATATATATAATATACTAGTGGCCAAGCGCGACGCCGTGCGTGCGCGCAAAGGATCCTGTATATTGTAATTGCTTGCGCCCTGTGTCTTTTCGATGAGCGATAGAGTTGTGCATAACCGCTCTACTTCAGTCGCGCAACTGCTCTACGTGCAATATACCGTATGTATTACCCGCACCTTTTTTGGATTTTGAGTCCACAGACAGACAGAGATTGGAGATATATATTTCGATATATAAATTATGAAGAGATCATATCCATAAACTGATAAAAAGCAATGTGTGTCTTTTTTAGATAAAGCAATTATCTCAAATTTGTAAAAATGTATTGTATAGTTTGTTTGCATATCAACCCAATACATTGTACTACTATTATTCATGCATTTATAATTTTATTGTGGCATTTATCTCGACATTCTATTCCAAAGCACATTACACTTACGTGTATATATCATTACCATTTCATTTGCCAAGCTGCCATCAAAATATAATTTTTTTTTTTTTTTCTACAAACAAGATTGAAATGGTATGATCTGTGGAAACTCTTTGAGCCTAAAACGCTACTAATATAAAAATCAAGTAAACAAATATATATACAATAAATTCCAAGTTTGAACAATTCAATTATTGAGCTTGTATTGCAGGTTCAAAGAAAAACATATGTTCGCAAATCACTTATCTTCTAAAACTAGGATATAATATCCTTACACTCTAAAGATTAGGAAGAAGTGGTGAAAGTCTCAAAAATAACAATTATGCAAACGAGACACCCAAGCTTCATACTCAAATGATAGATTTTCAAATCAGGTTCGGCTAACCTTCCAGAATTCAATCTGTCTTAACTCTTCACCTACCCAACTGCTTTTGAATGTAGAGAAGTGGGTACCTAATTTGTAAGCTTGGGTCAATTTCATACTACAAACTACAGTATTTAGAGAAAGTTACAGATTTCCCCCAAGTTGGTGTGGAGTGGTGGGATGGGGGGGGGGGGGGGGGGGGCAAACCATCCTTGAAACCCAATTGATAGGCAATTACCTCACACCCCTACATACTCTTCCCCACCCCTACCTACTCCACACTGGTTTAGAATGTGGAGAATTCGCGACCTAATTCGCAGCTGGAAGCTACGAGGAAGAAATCTCTCCTCGCTTGCCCCGGGAGCCACCTGATGAATTAAGGCAGTCCCAACATAAACACAGCCATAGTCCTTGTCACATATCACCGGATAGCGTTATCAGATGCACACGACGGGTAGAAAATTCGCGAAATCAAACTATCCGGTGGTGAAAGTCGCCTTCATAGCTTCATGCACAAAACATTCCGCCAGATAGAACGTACATCGCCTGACAAGCAACACATTCACCAAACAAGAAACGCATACTAACGGATTGATAATTTGGCTGTCCGTCTGGCGTCCGTTACCCGGTGATTCAATGCAGGAATTCAGTTTTGATTTTAGGGGGCTACTTTTCCAATCTGATGGATATCCAGAAGTTGTTCACATAATACCTACATGGAAATTTTAGGGGCTACCTACTGATTTCAGGGGGCTATTTTGAAAAATTAGGGGGCAAAATCGCCCTCAGCCCCCGTATGTTTCCTACCCTGATGTGACAACACCATATACTATAAACCCTGGCGGCATCAAGCTAGGCAAATGTCATTGTTTTTTTTTAGAGACATAATGAGCCCACAGTATTCTAAGGGCTTAGTAATTCAGTAAAAAATGCAATGCGGGGGAGATGGTTGGACGTTTAGGCGACTGGCTTATTACAGACAGAAAGAACCCACAGAATTGCAACGGTTAAAATTTTTGGTTTAAACAAATACAGGGAGCTCTAGAATTATCACAGGCGCTATAACCCTTACATCGTTGAGATATGGAAAGGTCATTGCTTTATTTAAAATGTAACAAACTAGCAGTATTCCTCCAGTAAATCTAGATGCGGTGAAATGGGGATACAGGGAGTCCCAACAAAAACCGACAGAGAGAGAGGCTAACCCTATTAAGAATGGAAGCTATGTAAAGGCAGGGCTCGACACTCGCACTGGCCTGCAGTAAAATTGCACTTCGGGCCAGCAGATTTTCAACCAGACATTGACAAAATGAGAAAAATCTTGTTTTCTTCCATGTTATGAATCATCTATAATCACAGGTTTGATCAGGAATGAGCACTGATATTTTGGCAGTAAAAAGTTTACTCATGAAATATAATTTTTGGGCCATAAATTTTTTCTTTCGGGCCACCAGAAAAGGGGAAGAAAATATTTCACTGGCCTGACCGGGCCACTGACAAAAAAGTCAAGTGTGGAGCCCTGGTAAAGGTCACTGGCATATTAAACAAATAACAAAACAACATTGTAGTTAGGGTTAACACATTCTGTAAAGATTATGCAGTGATATAATATTGGTAGATTAGAAGAATGAAAAGAAGTATAACAGAGATCATAAATCTTTTTTTTCTTCTTCTTTCATTTACTTACCCGGTATCTTGTGCCTCGTGTGCCCGAATTATTGAAAGAAGGTTATTCTGTTGTAGGAACTCGCAGCACGCTGCATAGCTGTAAAAAAAAATCAAAGAAAACATACATGTTTTATACTGCAAGAAATGCTGGAAAGCTGTCAAAAAAATCAAGAAAATATGTTTTTAAAATCAGATTGAATTTAATACTGCAAGAAATGCTGGAAAGCTATAAGAAATCAAGAAAACATGTACAGCCAAACCTGTCTTAGTGGCCACCTGTCTATATATAGAAGCCAACTTGCCTAAAGTGACCCCCTACAGCGAAAAACAATGTTATGGAACCTGTCTAGATAGAAGTCACCTGTCTACAGTGGCCACTTTCCTTGTTTCCCTTTGGTTGTCACAATACACAGGTTTGATTTTATTTCATAAAATCAAATTGTTTTCAATACTGCATCATAGAGACAAACCTGTACCTGTTCCGCAACAGACATAAATTATCTAGTTTAACGAGCCTCGTGGAATCAAATGTTGAATACTAAATATACCAAGGACTAAGCTGAACATGTTCCACAACTGAGACAGAAATGTATAGATAGTTTAACGAGCCTCTTGGCATACTAAATTTATATAAAGGACGAAGCTGAACATGTTCCACAACCGAGACAGAAATGTATCTAGTTTAACGAGCCTCTTACATCCCCATTAGGGAAAGGTTATCATGTTGTATCAAGCTACAGCATGCAACAAAGCTGTAGGCGATGTACTGTAGCTATGGGGGGGGGAGGGGGGAGGGGGGGAGGGGGGAGGGGGGAGGGGGGAGGGGGGGAGGGGGAGGGGGGAGGGCGGAGGGGGGAGGGCGGAGGGGGGAGGGGGGGATGTTAGGTGCCACAACATAAAGTCATTCCCTAATCAGTCAACCAGTACAACATCATGCTTGAGATCATTTATTGCGATATTTTGTGATTTCATAATAAAAAAGTGAAGTCAGTAGGTTCTCAATAGAGTAATAACAAATCATTCATAATAATCATAATAATAAATTGCATTTGTCTACTGCTTTAGTAACAGGTATCCAAGTGCTGTAACTTTATATTACCCTTGGTCATCTGGTACATTTCAAACCCGCGCAATTAAGGGCAGGAAAGCATTTAATAATTCATCCACAAGATAATGAATGACCAGTGAACAGTCAAGTCTTTCTCATTACCAAACACTGCACTGCGTTGGCTCTCCGACCATGTGATTTATGACAGGAAATTAGGATTTCAAAGACAGAAAGACGACCACATCTCTCTAACGCTATAGTTTTACGCTAGTATGCACAATACACAATACACACATAAGATAGTGTTGCAATGAAGACCTCGAGCACAGTTACCCATTCAGTACTGGTCCAAAAATACTCTGGTTGGGGTCTATGGAAAATGCATGGTGCAGTCAAACCTGTCTATAAAGACCACCAAAGGGAGAATGAAAAGGTGGTCTTTATCAGCAGGTGGTCTCTATCTAGACAAGTTCATTTACATACATGTAAACTCCATTCAATTGAGTTAAGATAAGTAGTCTTTATCTAGACAAATAGTCTTTATAAACAGGTGGTCGCTAAAGCAGGTTTGATATCATTCAAGTGAGTCAAGATTAGTGGTCTCTATAGACAGGTGGTCTTTAATAAACAGGTGGTCGCTAAAGCAGGTTTGACTGTATACAAATCAAATCGCATTCAAATCATTCAATGGTCCATTGGATCATTGAAGCGAGTCAAGATTAGTGGTCTCTATAGACAGGTGGTCTTTAATAAACAGGTGGTCACTACAGGAGGTTTGACTGTATACATAACAAAGTCAAATCGGATTCAAATCATTCAATGGGCTCTCGGAGTTAATTACACTTGGTGATCTCCCCCCTCCCTTGAACATCAATACAAACTAACCCATTCAGGACTCGCCCCGAAATACTCGGGCTGGGGTCTACAGCCAATTCATGTAAATAACAAGGTCAAATCATTCAATGGGCTCAGAGTTAATTACACTCGGTGAACTCCTCCCTCCCTTGAACATCAATGTCTTCCATGTCTCCCGCGCTGCACCCTAATTAAACTGTCACCGAGTTTTTGAGTGCCCGACAGACAGATAGACAGACAGACAAGTGTGCATAATGATTTCCACCTCCCCTTCCCTGTACATACACGTACATGTAGTTAGCAGTGGAGAATGAGAACGCAGTGATGTCAGGGGTAGTGAATTGTGTACAGTAGCAGTATACATGAACATGAAAGGGCTTTACAGGAGTGGCGGGGTGGGGTATTATATCCAAAATGACTACAAGGTTTTATGGGGGGGGGGGGGGGGGCAGATTAACCCATGTACACAAAAAGGATTTAACCCATTGCCAATGGGAACCTGGTGGGTGCTGTATCAACTCTATGGGGAATGCAAAATCTAGTAGGAAAACTCAGTTTCTTGAATTTAAGAAGCAATCTGACGAGGTTCCACTGTACTAATTACAAGATCACTGAAAATGGAGGTGAAAGGTAATTTGTAAATTTGCGCCTGAATGAGTGAGTGAGTGGCGAATTCTGGCCAGAATGTAAACAATATTTGAGGTATCACTCCCCGCTGCTACAAGATCTGTAGATAACAGTTGACACCTAGGTTATAACGACCATAAATCACATTTGAGTGGCCGAGACGTTCATGTCGATGAAACCATAATCAACAGAGCTGGGTTATAAAAAAACAGAAAGTCCCAATTTGCAAGAATGTAAAAGATATGCATGAGTATCACTCCAGTCAGTTCTCAATATCTGATAACGAGATGACACTTGGTTTGTAATGACCGTAAATCACAGTTGAGCGCGACATTTATGCACCTCTCACCAAATCATTTGCACCTCTCACTTATGTCTTGTGCTTAAAGGGAATTCAGACCGGTATATTAGACGCGTGGATCCATATTGCGCACTTTTACGCACGGTACGTAATCCCCATTGGCTCAGTTATAAGTAGCGATCGTAAACTGTCCCACTTCCGAACACCCGAGTCGAAAATGCAACAAAAATAGTCGCGTTCGGAATATTTGTACTAGTCGAATGGAGATCCATCAGAGATGTTTACGAGCGAAAATATGACGTAACACGCTTAACCGCCACTGTTTGATCTTATCAGCGATATGTATTGCCTTAGGTGACAGCTTGAGAAACTCGCTCGGTATACAGATACCAGCTGTTTGCTGCATGCAATTTCATAAGAAGGCCCGTGTTCAGATATTTCGAAGCACCGCTCTTCGATCGATCCAACACATATAGTGAGTTTACCTCGGGAGATTACGGTGGAGTGCGAGTTGGAATTTGCTGACTACCCATTATAACCCACGCATATATGGCTTTAAAGTGATCTAGTAGCATTGTCCAAACCCACGAAAACTTTAAATAGAACTCGAGTGGCTCTCGCATAAATGTAAGCCATAAATTAACTAGTTACAAAAAAAAGGCTTTAAAATGCTTTACAATGTGCTAAAGTTTGTGTAAATAGTAGATTTATGTTTAAGTTAACCAGACCTAGTGTGTCAAGTGTCACAAAGTTCATCTTGAAGGGCATTACAGTAACTTGTAGGCAACAGGCTAATAATGAGTTTACAGGGGGAAGATAAATACAAACAAAAGGGCAGACTTGTCTGGCATTTGTCCCTAATATTTTGTAATCTCTTATCAGCAAAGAGAGATATAACACAATGTCCACATACACTGTATTGACTCATGATTATGATTAATAAGAGTGCACAACCTCTCAGCTGGAATAGAATGAAGCCAGACAGGAGACCCCCCCCCCCCCCCTCCCTAACCCACTCCAGTGTAATTGGAAACATGCATCTAGAAATTGCACCCATCAATATTGAGTTAATGGGTTGTAATGTTGAACATGACCCAGTTGAACATGACACAGAAACATAAGTGGTACCTCCTATGATTTGAGTGGTCTGATAAAAAAGATAGGCGGCAATTTGTAGTAGTTTTTTTTTATTTTTTAATGAAAATAAATGAATGTACAAAGCAGACAGACCCTGACACAGAAAGCAAATTTATATAGTGTAAAGAGGAACTTAAAAGGCTGCTAAGATACTGTAGTCAAGCCTCCACACAAACTTTTTTTTTCTGTATTGGCCCGGACCATTTAGGAAAGTTAGATCAGAAATGTTCAAATGTTACTTGCCGACGGGAAATTTGCTTGCCCACATATTTTGAGATAAGATTTAAATATGTGAGAAATTACATTTTTCTCTTGAAGTTGAACAACTATTTAGTTGCCTGATCGGCCAACAAAACTAGACCATTTATGAAAAATTACTTGCCCGATGTTAATGTTTCCTTGCTCCGGGCAATAGGGCAAGTGCTAGCGTTAGACACTTTCTAACCCAAGTTTTTATTAAACAACATAGGAAAGAAAGAAAATGTATAAAAAATGTATACAAAATGTAAAGAAGTGTAGCAAAATAAAAATGGCTGCCGAGATAGTGTAGTTATAAATGCTATTTCCATCAAAACAATGTACTAAATGAATCATATAGGGGGAAAAAACTCAGATTGGGAACCCTTCCTCTATCCCAAGTAAATGTATAATGTAAAGATATGTAACAAAATAAAATGGCTGCCGAGATAGTGTAGTTATAAATGCCATTTCCATCAAAACAATGTACTAAATGAATTGTACAGGGGGGGGGGGGAAACCCCTCACAGATAGGGAAACTGTCCTCTATCCCGTGCCCCCATATATTAACAAGAGCCCCAGGGGGGCACGACGCTCACCTGAGGTCAATCAATTCACATCTGGCGCATGTTCTCTCTGGCACCCTCAGAAGATATGAAATCAGTTGAAATCATGCCAAAATCTATAATGTGATGTACTATTTAATCAATAACTTTTGATCCCCTGTACCTAACATTATGATTTACCATAATGTTTGGGTGAATCATAAAAAAAGACAGACACACATATAAGACAAAGCTTAACACATTTCACCAGCCACTGACCACTTCAGCATATTAACCCCACTCACATAGGGACCCTATGGGGCCATTCTGCGATGGCCTGTCATACTTCTGGATCTTGAGAAGAAGATATTTAAAATTAACATATTTTTTACACTTGGTGCCCTCCCCCAGGGCCCCTCTGAGGGCCACGCCCACCATTTTAGCAACTTCGATTCCTCTACCCCTAAGGATGATTCCTGCCATGTTTGGTTGGAATCTAATCATTGGTTCTGGAGAAGAAGATGAAAATGTATATTTCCTATGGTAGGGCCCCAAAAAAAACTGTTACGCCCACAGGGCCCTTGTGGGGCCACCCACAAAAATCTTGTGAACAACTTTCATTCTTCATCAATAGAGGCATCTACATATGAAATATCAGGTCTGTCATACTTCTGGATCTTGAGAAGAAGATGTTTAAAATTTACATATTTTTTACACTTGGTGCCCTCCTCCAGGGCCCCCCTGGGGGCCACGCCCACCATTTTAGCAACTTTGGTTCCTCTACCCCTAAAGATGATTCCTGCCATGTTTGGTTGGAATCTAATCATTGATTCTGGAGAAGAAGATGAAAATGTATATTTCCTATGGTAGGGCCCCCAAAAAAACTGTTACGCCCACAGGGCCCTTATGGGACCACCCACAAAAATCTTGTGAACAACTTTCATTCTTCATCAATAGAGGCATCTAAATATGAAATATCAGGTCTGTCATACTTCTGGATCTTGAGAAGAAGATGTTTAAAATTTACATATTTTTTACATTTGGTGCCCTCCCCCAGGGCCCCCCTGGGGGCCACGCCCACCATTTTAGCAACTTTGGTTCCTCTACCCCTAAATATGATTCCTGCCAAGTTTGGTTGGAATCCGATCATTGGTTCTGGAGAAGAAGATGAAAATGTAAAAAGTTTACGGACGACGGACGACGCACGACGGACGACGCACGACGGACGACGGACGACGGACGACGGACGACGGACGAAAAGCGATCACAATAGCTCACTTGAGCCTTTGGCTCAGGTGAGCTAAAAATCCTGCATAGAAGTGAAACCCTTACTTCTGTACATTGTGTTGACAGGACATGGGTGCCTCCAATTATACATGACTGGAAGTTATGTAATTTCCACCAAAGAAGTCAAATTGACTCGGATGAATGGATGGATGGGTGTATGTAAAGCAGAAGTACAAAACCTACAGTAGTACAGAAAGCCTGCAATGCAACAGAAGTTAATTACAGATTGTGAATATTTCCTTTACCCCCCCCCCCCCCCCCCTCCCTCCCTTCTACTCAATTTCTATATTGGAACCCTGCATAGAAGTGAGACCCATACTGTACATTGTGTTCACAATGACAAGGGTGCCCCCAATTATACATGACTGGAAGTTATATAATTTCCACCAAAGAAGTCAAATTCACTTGACTTGGTGTACAAAACATAATACAGACAGTGCAAACCCCCTTGTAGAGAAAGTCTGCAGTGCTACAGAAGTTAATTACAGATTGTGAATTCATTCTACACTCCCCTATCCCCGCCCCCTCCCTTCCTCACCTCCCTTCTACTCAATTCCTATATTGGAACCCTGTATAGAAGTGTAACCCATACTGTACATTGTGTTTACAGGACAAAGGTGCCCCCAATTATACATGACTGGAAGTTATATAATTTCCACAAAAGAAGTCAAATTGACTCGGATGAATGGATGGATGGGTGTACGTAAAGCAGAAGTACAAAACCTAATACAGACGGCGCAAACCCCTCGTACAGAAAGTCTGCAATGCGACGAGACGAGATGGCATGGGATGCAAAAGCAAGGCAAGGCAGATTGGAAAATTGCCAGAATGGATGGGACCCCCGTCCCCGGCACAATTTCCGAAAGGTCAATGTGCAACCGAATTAAAAAGGTTGGCTAGCGATGCAGACAAAATCTGTGGCATGAAAAAATTGCGCTAGCGTGGAAAATGGTCTTAACTGTCTCGGTGCCAAGAAAACATATATGTATACATGTATTTACAGTGAAAGCTTGTTGCAAAGAGCTCCGATATAACAAAACCCTCTAAATATACACTCAAACATGTCTATAAAGACCACTCAAGGGAGGCAGACAAAGTGGTCTTTATATACAGGTGGTCGCTAAAGCAGGTTTTACTGTAATAACGTTATTTTGCATGTAGCATTTTTCATTTTTTTATTTAAAATGTTGACAGAAAACAGCCTCGACTATTTTAGCAATAAAATGTTTTAAATAACCTAGTCAGTACGAATGATATAGTTAGACCTGTCTAAATGGCCACCTGTCTATAGCAGCCAACCCGACACCAAAATAATCGCCTGCAGAGAAGGAAAAAAAAATCAACTTGATGGGACCTGTCTAGTTGTGCTCTACAATTTAAATTCATGTAAAAAGTGAAAATAAGTTAAATTTTTGTTTGTGTAAAATATGAATCAATTTATCATTATTGGGATAACCTCAGTATTTTGCCATTTGTTAGCTCCAATTGTCAATCAATCAAATGTATTATTTAAAAACAAAATACTTGTTGTCAATCTGAACTATATTGTAAATATTATAAAGCACAGTGAGCTAGTACGTAGGTGGGCGGATATGTGTGCGTGATTTATCAAGGGCCTTATCAAAGTACTTAGGGGTTCACAAAGAAATTGGTTCACTCGATTTGCAATGTACCCTCAAACTTCAAATGATCTCTCACAACTACATGACTTGTGATGTACCCAGACTGTACTGTACTGCACGCGAGAATAGAAAATCCACATCATGAAAAACGGCTCTTACACGGTTAGAAAAAATTTCACATTTTCATTGTGGCCTAACCAGACAAGTAAAATCCATTTTTCTAAATTTTGGCTCTTTTTTTTTTTGTGGCCCCAAAACACAGAAAATAATTCAAATGAATGTTATATTGGGTTGCCAAGATGGGCTAGTAAACGTTGATATTAATGAAGAACTGGTGGCCAGAGGCTCAATGTTATTGGCCCTGGGCCAGGGGTCCGGTACTCATTTTGAGCCCTGTGTTAAGGCACTACCCTTTCTCTTCCTTTTTAATTATTATATCAGATTAAATCAGTTAAGGAATTTAGAAAATAAGTATATAATGGTGTACATGTGTCACAAGTGTACATGAATGGTTTATAGCTTGTGTGCATGTGTTTTATTGGACTTAAACGAAAACAGAAATCTTCATCTCTATACTTTTTTTTCTTCATTTATCCAGGGCTACCATTCTGATGATAGTGATACCATGCATTAGCTCCCCTCATTCAAATTAGCAGTGCAGACAGGAAGCAGGGATACTCACTGGCATTTTTGAAAAAAGCTTGCATATTTTTTTGTATGGTACTTAACTGAACAAGCCCGGAAGCCCAGGGAAGTTTGTCTTTTTCTTCTCCTTGTGGTAAAATGTTTTACTTTCTAGCTAAAGACTGCAACCAAAGCCAGCCAGTGGCAAAGGCTTGATAAAACCGGGGCGAGGGCAAATTGCAGGGCCAAGAGAGGGGCATAGAATAGGGCTGTAAGGTGGTAAACAGGGGGGAGGGGCATGGTGGGGGCAAATAAGGGGGTAAATATTGGAAGAGAGGACAATGATGGGGCATAGAGGGAAGCCAATAGGGGGGTAGAGAGGGTGGCAGAGGGGGGTAGAGAGGGTGGCAGAGGGGGTAGAGAGGGTGGCACAGGGGGCAGGGCAGGGAGGGGGAGAGGGGGCAAAGATGGTGGCCAACAGGGGAGCGAATAGGAGGCGAACAGGGGACAAACAGGGAGGCAAAGTGGGGGCAAGATTTGCCACAGAGGGGGCAGAAAGCACAAAGAGGGGAGCGAATAGGAGGGAAACAGGGGGGGGGGGGAAACGGGGGCAAACAGGAAGGCGAAATAGGGGCAAGTATTCCCTTAAGGTGGGTCAGGCAGCAACAACAAATATGGTGTGATCATTTTTTTTTTCTTCCCCCAATAAATCCCCAGGGGAGGAAATCCCTCCTCCCACATCTCCCTCCTCAGCTACGCCACTGAACACAACCCAGCTACGGGGAGATCATGTTCACTCACATACCAGCACTTAGCATATTGGAAGAGTCAACTTTCCATATCCCATATAATGGCTACTTCAAAATCGACATGCATGTATTCACTCATCTCTTATTCATGGAATTTTTTTTGATAGACTTTTTTTTTTCTTCATTTTTTTTTTTTGTCAAAGAATTTCTCCAGGGATTCATTCATTTCACAGACTTTTTTCCAGGTTGTTTTTTTTTTCTTCAAATTTTGTCCACAGTTGCCTTTGATTTCCAAGGGGCACTCAATCATCCATTGAATTCAATCGGCATTTCAATATTCCAGCAGCTGAATCATCGAGTTCCATTTCCTATTTTGTTCAGCCCCATGTTAGAATACTTCATGCAACTAGTGGGGAATCACTAGTTTTTGCGCACTAAAATTTGATCAGAAGTATCAATGAGCTTGAGCTATCTCAGACTTGGGATTCATCCCTGAAAACAAGTTTCATATTATATACAGATCTACTAATAATTCTCATTGATGTGTGGAACTGCCCTTTGGATTCTACCCTGAACTAGGAAGTATATATGGACAGGATCATATGGATTGGACGTCAACCCTGAGAATAAGCTTCTTCTTTTTTTTTTTATTCTTCACCAATTATTGCTAGAAATGTCACAGACAATTTTTCTCATTCATCTCCAATAACAAACAAATAATTTTCAGTGAGTACTACTGCTTTATTTATTCTAAAGTGTTTTCTTTACCTGTAGAAGTATGAGCAACCTCTGACTGTGTTGTGACTGAAGTGTTCTGTCGTCTTCTCACTGCCAAAGTCCTCCAACGGATCCGACCAGAGAAGATCACACATAGGACCAAACGCAGGAGGCTCCTTGAATCTATCCAACTGCAACAAAGAAAAAAAGAATCGCTCAAATGATCAACCAATGAAATCAATCAAATCAAATTAAATTAAATTGACCAATCAAGTGCAAAAGTCCATTGTTGATCAGACATGTGAAATCAATCAACCGATCGATCGATCAACCAAAACAAACAATCAATCAATCAATCAATCTATTAAACAATAAAATCAATCAATCAAAGTAAAAGTCCATTGTTGATCAGACATATGAAATCAATCAAACAATCAATCGACCAAATGACCAACTGCATATCAATCAATCAATCAAGCAATCCTTTTATTTAGTATGAAAAACTGAAAATCAACAAAGAAAACTGGGTTTCCCCTGGATTCGAACCAGAGACATCCGGATTGCTAGACCGGTTGCTCTACCGACTGAGCAAAGGAGCCCACCTGTCGATCAGCTAGCAATCCGGAGGTCCTGGCAGGGAAAAAGATTAAAATTTATTTTTCGGGGGGCTTCTTTTCAAGCTTGCCTGCATGAAAATAAGACTCCCAAGTTTGCCTTGCATTGATGCAAATTTTCTAGGGCTCTTTTATGATTTTAGGGGGCTCTTTTTGGCATTTCGGGGGCAACTTCGCCCTGAGCCCCATGTATTTTTTCACTGGGTCTTGGGTTAAAATCCTGAAAGAAACACAATTTTCTTTGTTCATTTTCATTTACATTGTATATTTCTGGTCAGTTTCTCTCCGTTTGAAATCAATTAGTTTGTAATACTTACATTCCTGATGTCGTCTAATGAGTGTATTTCTGGTGAGAGGCCTCCGTGTACACAGAGGAACTGTTGGTTCATAACAGCTGCTAGTGGTAGACAATCGAACGCTATCATACACGCATTATACACATTCTCTGTGTACTTTATTTTGCCTGCAGCGGATAAATGAAAACAGAAAAAAAACATATAAAACATTCAGTATTATTTCGTAGAAAACATTAATTATTCAGAAATGAAGGCTAGACAATCAAACGCTATCATACACGCATTATATACATTCTCTGTGTACTCTATTTTGCCTGAAACAGACAAATAAAAACAGATGGGAGTAATATTAAATATTGAAAAGTATACACTACATTCACATTTAAATAAATCAAAACATTAATTATTCAGGAATGAAGAAGCATAGACTATGAAATGCCATAGTACATGCATTACATACATTCTCTGGATTCTTTATTTTGTGCGTAGTATTCAAATAATAAACAGAGAATATAATAGTTCAGTAATCCATAAAAATATGGAACAATACGGCATTCGACTTTAACGAGACAAAGTTTTCTTTCGGTTATATTGATAATTCAGGATACATGATACTAGATAATGCAATTTATGCACATTTATCTGAAGACTTTTGATAAAGCCGACTACTTCTGCACTTAAGCTTTCACAGGCTTGCCACAGCAAAAGATTGGTTTTCTCTAGGATTCCTTCCTGTTTACTCTTCCTTATGCTAATGAAGCGTTAGCAGAAACTGCGGAAACATTTTTAAGCCGCAGAAAAGGATGAAAGATTTCCCCCCTCTGTTTTGATGTTATTTTTCCCATTGTCTTGCTAAATTTGAGTACAAACTCTCTGGTCCGATTCTCTCTTGCCTCTCAAATCATTGCATTTCCCCCCTTCAAGTACTTCCTTTAAAATGCTAATTGAGCTGCAGCAGAAATGGACAAGACATAAGCCTCAAACAAATAAGAAAGATGGGTCACACCTGCTTTCTTTCCTTTTTAAATCAAACAAATAGAGAAACTGACCAGAAAATTAATAATATAAATGATAAAAAGCAAAGAAAATGGGATTTCTCCTGGATTCGAACCCGAGACCTCCAGATTGCTAGACCGGCGCCCTTCCGACTGAGCTATAGAAAAACCCTTGTGCGGTGCTCGTCCCTGAAACCCTTTAGTTTTCAATTCTCATGTTTCTTTCCTTTGTGTAAGAAACGTTTCTTTTCCTTGCTAAATTCAGTTCACACCCACTGTCTGGTGTCTCATTTGCCTCTTTATATATAGTTGCACTTCCCCAAAAATGCTAATTGAGCTACAGCGGAAGCAGACGAAACATAAGCTTCAGACGAAGACGAGAGTTTTGTTTCCCTACGTTCTTTTCCTGTCTTTTTTGTTGTGGTCTTTTTCTAGCTCAATTTGAGCACAATTCTCTCTTGCCTCTAGATATCCTTGCATTTTGTTTCCAACTTCCTTAAAAACTAATAGTAATTGAGCTCCAACAAAAATGGTGGAAACATATAAGCCTTGGACGAACAGGATAGTTTTCTAATTCCTTTTCTTTCTTGTTTTTAACATTTTTCTTTTACTTGCAAATTTGAGAACCATTCTGTCTTGCCTCAAAATATCCTTGCATTCAGTTTCCCACTTATTAATGCAAATTGAGCTACTGCAAAAAAATGTGGAAACATAAGCCTTGGAAAAAACGGATAGTTTTCTTATTCCTCTTTTTACTTGTTTTTATTTCTGTTTTTGTTTACTTGCAAATTGGAGAACAATTCTTTTGCCTCTGAATATCCTTGCATTCAGTTTCCCACTTCCTTAAAAATGCAAATTGAGCTACTGCAAACAAATGCGGAAACATAGGCCTTGGAAAAACAGGAAGTTTTCTAATTCCTCTACTGTCCACCTTTTTTCTGCCTTTTTTTCCTTCTTACTTAGACTTTTGTATCATATTAATTTGTATCTCTCCTTCCCCCCCATCACGTTCTCTGTGTCTCACATTCACTCTACATTCATAAATTTTACATCTCCTGGCCTCGTTCATAATTATTTAAGCAGCGTACGGAGGAGACGGGTAGACGAACCTTTGCAAGACGACTTCCTCTAATGGCCACATCATTCTTTGCTGATGAAACATTATTTCGTAAAATCTGTTCTCTCAAGCTCTCTCTCACCATCGCTCAGCCTCATACATCACATAATTTGTCATTGTTTTTTTTTGTAAGGGGGCCACCAGATTCAGGTTTCGGCCACTCAAATATGAAAATCTAGATTTGTATTTGCCCAAATGGGCCACAGTGGGAAAAACAAGTTAATTTCTAGCATTGAATTAGAACACAGTTTCTGAACCTGGTGAGTCTGCGCCACATTTGTACGGAAATTTTTTAAAAACCTGTTGAAAGTCCTTCCCCTCTCTCTTGCCTTCCATCTCTCATATAGTGAAAGAACATAAGACAGGTTATGAACAGACACATATGCCTAATGCACACTTTAGATTTCCCCGTTCAAGCTCAATACATCCATAACATTGTCAATAATGCAAAATGGGAAGTGACCGCTTCTGCCCTGTAACTGTGTGTGTTTGATTGCACTGACTTAGAGCTTGCGCATGTAATACATTCAACTCATTTGCATCAAATTATTGCGTGATCAGAGTGCTTGCAAATGCTCACTTCTATTTAGACCAACTAATCAACGTAAAATGTCTCGAGTTGAGCCCAAACTGAGACCATGAACATTCCCACACGGGCTTGATCAGGTTTGGAATCTGCGTAAACCACCTCCTGTGGAGGATCTCACTTAGCCTAGACCTGACCTCACACAAGACCCAGATGAATCCATTCAAATTTCCATCGGGGTCTAGTCGTGTGGTCAGACTAAAACCCAGACCAGACCCAGACCCACACCAAGACCCAGACCGTATTCTAATAATGGGATGTCAAACTGTCTGTCCCTGTCTCTCTGTAATATATAGCTATTAATTTTGAATCAAGTGGCCTCTTTTATATTTCAGCGCTCCGATTGTCATGCCCTGGTAAAAGATCATTTTTGATTCACGCCACCCTAGACCCATCAGACCCTGCCAATGTTCTAATAAGAATGGGGTGCCTGTCTTCCCCCCCCCCCCCCCCCCCCCCCCCCCCGTCTCTCTGTTTATATTATACCCATTAATTTTGAATCAATTGGCCTCTTTAGACTTTAATATTTCAGTGCTCAATTTATCATGCGCTGTAAAAGATCACCTTTTTTTCACCCCACCCTCGACCCACCAGACCCCGCCAATGTTCTAATAAGAATGGGTTGCCCGTCTTTCCCGGTCTCTCTGTATACACCCATTAATTTTGAATCAAGTGGCCGCTTTAATATTTCAGTGCTCCGATTGTCTTGTCATGCGCTGTAAAAGATCGTTTTTATTAACTTCATCCGATCCCTCTCCCCACTCTCTCTCTCCAGCTCTCTTCTGCACTCTCTATGACTCCCATCAATATTGAATGAAGTGGCCTCATTTACATTTCACCCAAAAAAAGTGGGGATGGGAGGAGCAAGAGGACATATTCTAATCCATTCTAATCATTGTTCGCTGATAATAACATCTTACTTACATCTTACTTTTCACCACCTTTCTCTCCCTCTCCGAGCTCCCTTCAAAACTCTCTGTGACTCCATCAATTTTGAATAAAGCGGTCTCATTTATATTTCAGAATCAAAGTGAGTTGGGAGGGGCAAGCAGACATAATTCTGATCCAGTCAGATCATTGTTCACTGATATAACATCTTACTTTTCACCACCTTTCTCTCCCTCTCCGAGCTCCCTTCAAAACTCTCTGTGACTCCATCAATTTTGAATTAAGTGGCCTCATGTATATTTCAGAATCAAAGTGAGTTGGGAGGGGCAAGCAGACATAATTTTGATCCAGTCAGATCATTGTTCACTGATATAACATCTTACTCTTCACCACCTTTCTCTCCCTCTCCGAGCTCCCTTCAAAACTCTCTGTGACTCCATCAATTTTGAATTAAGTGGCCTCATTTATATTTCAGAATCAAAGTGAGTTGGGAGGGGCAAGTAGACATTATTCTAATCCAGTCTTATCACTGTTCTTTGTTTTAACATCCTATGTTTTCTTTCTTCCTCTCCCTCTCCCTCTCTCCTGCTCTCTTCAAAACTCTGTGACTCCATCAATTTTGAATGAAGTAGCCTCATTTACATTTCACAAAGGGGGGATGGGAGGAGCAAGTGGACATATTTCTGATCCAGTCAGATCATTGTTCACTGATATAACATCCTACTTTTCTCTTTCTTTCTCTCCCTCTCCCTCTCTCCCTGCTCTCTTCAAAACTCTCTGTGACTCCATCAATTTTGAATTAAGTGGCCTCATTTATATTTCAGAATCAAAGTGACTTGGGAGTGGCAAGTAGACATTATTCTGATCCAGTCAGATCATTGTTCACAAATAAAAACATCCTAGTCTTCCATCTTTCCGTCTCACTCCCTCCTGTTCCTCTTCTGTGTGTCCTACGTTTTCTCCGTCTACATCAATTTTAATGCAAATGGACCTGGAAGACAAGGATGAGCAAGCTTGTTATAGAGGACTGATTATTGTTTGCTCATCAAATATACATTTTATCTATCTATTCCCTTCTTTCTCTCTCTCTCCCCCCCCCCCCCCCCATCTCTGTTTGTGTACCGCGACCTCTGTCAGAATCAATTCTGAATAAAGTATCTTGTTTTCATATAAATTTAGGGGCCCGGAATGGGGGGGATAACCTTTTCTGTATACCTTCTCCTAGCATTGCACAATTTACAAATGTTTTAATGCTCTAAAACACCCACTGTCAATACTAAACATTTGAAAATGTCCCTAACATGAAAAAGTATCCTCCTTACACCCTCTCAAATACCCCCATCACCCTCTTACACAACCCCCCCCCCCCCCCCAATAAAATACAAGTTTTTGCTCATTACACCACCATGTATGATAGTAAACATGAGAAGTTATCCTTTCCAATAGGCTTTGCTCTAATAGTCCTGATCAGTTTCAAGTATAAACCATCCTTGTATTACATCTCTTTGTGTCTTGCACTCGGGTCTCTGTCTTCATCAATTTTTAATAAAGCGGCCTCATACATATTTCAGAATCAGTACGAGGAGAGTCATCGTGGATAAGCCCTCTGCAAGGAGGCTTGCTCTATTAATCTGACCATAGTTCTCTGATGATAAAAACAAATATATATTGCAATTTATATAATCTTTCATCTCCTGATTCCTCTGAACTTACTAAATCTTCCTATAATCTCTCAAGAAATGTGAAATCTTTAGATTTCTTGCTCGTCCCATTTTCTCTGACCTTACTAAGCCTCGCTAGTAAATCCATCGACGATCGACGATTCCTTTGAAAGGCAGCAGGTTAACCCATTGCCTCCTCAATCAAGTTATTCTTACAATCCAACATTCTTAAAAAAACTAGTTGAATTTAACACTGGGTGAAAAGGTATCTATTCAGTCCATGGGCATTTATTTAACCCATGGACTAAATTTGGAATGACAAATGCTGCATTAAATTGAATCTATGGAATAAAATAAATAATCAAGGGTTAAATATTTGATAAGAACTTAGATCATAGATTTGTTTCCCAGTGGCCCCTGTTGGGCAAGTAAAATCAATACTTCTTATCTTACATTTTAGATACCCAAAGCAATAATGGGGTAACCCCCCCCCCCCCCCCCCCCCATCCCCACCCACCAATAATTTTAACAATTCAATATTGAATAATAGAAATTTATTTATTTTATTTTAGTTACCTCTTTGGTTAAGTACATTTGGTAGTAGAGAAATCTGGTTGCCCAAAGCTTATTTCTAGTGGCCCCGGGCCAGTGCTAATATCAAGTCCTGGTTAGTGTCAGCAATGGTCAACCCATTGCCTACGGGGAAACAAGTGGTCCCTATATTAACTCTATAGGGATTTCAAAATCTAGTACAGAACAGGTTAAGATCTACTGTAGATCGGATCAAGCCCTTGTCATAAACAATTCACAAGGGAGTCATTTCACCTTTTAGTTTAAAATCAACTGTTTTTCCTTTGCAAAACTTCTCATTTTTATATTTATGTTGGTGCCCCCTCCCCTAAATTGGTAATATTATTCCCTGCAGTCTTCCACCTCCCTTTCTCATTGCATTACCGTTGGTATATGTTTTAATGCTTGGGACTTTATTTACTCAATTCAAAAATGGTACATGTCAGTTCTGGACTACAAATTAATTTTCCTTTGCAAATCTTCTCATTTTAATATTTTCAATTCATCCCCCCTATATATTTGTAAATATTTCCCCTAACCATTTGTTGCTGAAATTGTGCCTATCGATAAAAGTTCATTTCCAGTTTAAGATATGCTTAGTATTCAATTTCGTATTCAATTTCCTTATCCAAATATTTCATTCAACCAGTCCCATTCTGATAAAATATCTTTGTAAATATATTTCCTATTTTCATTTTTCTGAAAATGTTGCTTATTCCAGTGAATATTGGTTGTTGTTTTCCCCTTCTCAATTGTCATTATAAATATTTCCCCAGTATCCCTGGGGAAATATTCAGTTCACAAAGAAGTCATCTCAGTTTTTCCCTTCTAATTTAAATTTCCTTTTTAAAAACTCATAAATTTGAATTTTTTGTTGTTTTCTCCCTTCTCAATCATTTTTGCCCATATTTGCCCAGTCAGTGTCCCTGGGAAGAAAGGTAAGCTAGGAGGGGTATAGCAATAATCCCTTTCCAGTTGGAGACGCTCAACGGCTCATGCGGAATTTGTCCAATCTCCTAAGAAGACAAGTTCCTAATGACGATTTGATTAAGAAACTTGAGGTGGATATGTGGGCATTTGGGATTTCCATAAATCTCTCTCCCAGGACAAGAGAGCTCTGATATTTGTGAACCAGCCAGTTGATCAGAGTTTGCAGTTTAAATGTGTGTGTGTGTGTGCGCGCGTATGTGTGTGTGTGTGTGTTTGATTGTACATGTTTATAAATGTGTTTGTCAAAATGTTTGTGTGTTTGTGCTAAAAAGTATAGATATGCAACTTTGTTTGTGTAATATTTAGCGCCGGTGGCAGTACTGGATATAAAATAGTCACTGAGTCTTTGAAGAAGACAAGTGTGAATAATTAGAAAACTAACTTTCATGGTTTTCACTGTAGGTACAGTTAAATTAGCAAGCATACTTACACTCTAGTACAAAAATAGTAGGGAAAGGGACATATTTACACTAGGTGGTCTCGTGGTTATGATGCCTGTCTAGTAATCAGGAGGTCGGTGGGTTGGATCCCCACCGAGTCCGATTGTGATTTTTTTTTTTCCACAGCAACTCAAACATGCACTGGGCATTCAGTGTTCAACCTACCTTGGTGAAAGATGATGAAGAAAAATACTGCTGAAAACTGCTCCAATTGGAGTCAGTAAGAAGCCTTAGCTTTCGACCTTAGCAGAATCTTTGTCAGGGCAAAAATTACAAGGACATGTATGTAGACTATGGACTATATGTATGAACCGCCAATAAACAATAAACAACAACAACAACAAATATGTTGGCGAAAGGAAAAAATAATATAATTTATACTTACACTCTGTTTTGAATGTGAAGTATTCTGTGAGATGCCGGCACTCGTGGTTTCCGCGTAACATGAACAGGGTTTTGGGGCACAAAATCTTCAAACTCCAGAGATATAGCACACACTGCAAAGAGAAAGAAAGAAAATGGTTTATTACATTGATTCAAATTAATATATAAACATTTAAAATAAACTACTACTTCATTGTTTTATTTTTTAAATTTTATTTATTTATTTTTTTATTATTATTTATTTATTTTTTTTGGGGGGGGGGGGTGGGGATAAGAAAGGTTAGGATTCAAATACATAAAAAAACAACTTTTTTAACCCATTGCCTACAGGAACCTGGTGTACCGTGCATTAACTATATTTGGGAATTATACACAATCAGGGGTCTGGGACTCATCGTACAAAAATCACATACAAATCCACGAGTGAACATATACACTCAAAAAGTCTCTAATGCCAAAGATAGAACTACCAATTTCAAAAAATTGCAGGCAAATTGTCTTGATAAATGAACAAGTGGTTGCTAGAGTTGTTTAGCAGGTGGTCTTCAAACACAGGCAGGGGAAAAAATACACGGGGGCGGCGGGCGAATTCGCCCCCGAAATGCACAAAAGAGCCCCGAAAAGAAGAAGAAAAAATCCCCCCCCCCCCCCCCCCGATTTTTTTGCATGATCGAATGCCGATCCGATGATCACTTACAGCATTAGAGCTAAATAGTAGCCCCTAAAATTTGAAAAAAGGGCCCCTGGAAATTTGTAGCCCCCGAAAGTTGGAAAAGTAGCCCCCGAAATAAAAATATGAATTTTTCTCCTGAACACAGGTGAATGATAGAGCAGGTTTGAATGAAATAACATTGCTGCAAATGTTAATGTTATACTCCCTATTTACGATCATGAAGGACATTCTAGTGCTCCATAACGGCCGAGTCCCACTGTAACGTTTCTCCTTCCGTTTCCTATCCGACCAAAATGCGGCGAAAAGGTCAGTATCTAGCAAATTTTGAAGTTCCATGATCTTTTGTTTTCACGCGAAAACGGAGCCAAAATAAGAGTATCCTACTACAGTAGTCCATTCCGAACTTGGTCCGCATCATTTTGTTTCCTGCCAGTATCCTGCAAGTACCTTCCCGATGTCAAACGGATAGGAAACGGACGGAGATACGCTATAGTGGGACTAGGCCATAATACAATTAATAGCATCATCTATTAAGTGCTCCCACATGGTTTGAAATGGAATTTGTCTGACTACACTTCCTGTCAGGATTTAACAAAGCATTAGCGATTCTAGTGCTACAGCACACTATTCATGCACTAACTCAATGTCCTTTGCAATGTCTAGCTCTGCAAGGGTTAACCCGACGTCTAAAGTATTATAATTATTGACAACTGATGTATTACATGTACGGTGCATAAAGATTCCTTTGGGTATTGAGCAAAAAAGCTAATTACAGTTTAAGTCTTACATCATTCATCCATTCAAATGACTCGATAAGAATGCATTATTCATTGTCCCATGCCATTGACTTCTTGTAGAATAGTGATGGGGTGCACAGTCAATGAATTCCTTATTTTAATTTCCAATATATTTTAAATTTTAATATAATTTTTGTCCTGGAACTACTAGTGGGTCACATTAAAGTCATACCGGTAAAGTGTCCAAATCCACGAAAATTACTTGGAGCTTCCTCGTTTCTCTTCTACCGTGTTGTTTAGCTTATGGTAACAGAAGAATAAAATTGGGTTTGATTTTTTCAAATGTCCCTTTAGTATGAAGATAATTATCATTGAAAATCATTATTTCTAAAGCGTTAATCAATGGAATTGAAAAAAAGTACAATTGTTGTAGCTAAACGCGTCCGCATTGCAGCATGCGTGGGAACATTCCGGAGATTGAACTTTGAGCCAAGCGAGTGCAAATTCCATGGATTCTGCACTACGTGTGTAAACATACACGGGTGCGAATATCTCAAACGGATCATTCATTACTGCGACAAATGTATGGCAGACCATCAGTATTCGGTGATAAAATATGAACTCAATATTCGTTTTTTCACTAGGTAAACAGTGTTCGTTTTCTTTCAAACTTTCACAAATCTTTCAATTGTATTTTACAATGATATTGATATAGGATTGAAGTCTCAAATGTCATTTTGTGCAATATCTGACACTTTACAGGTATCACTTTAACCCTACTTTGTGTGTCGTTATACAACTACAAGAGTTTCTTTTTAATCATGGAGGTTGAGACAAAAGGTACCCCTCCATTCCCTCCTTCCCCGGAACACTAGGATTCCTTCATAAATCCAAGCCTATGCCCCCCTGAGCTATGCCACTGATCAAATGTGGACTACTGTTAATATGTTTTCAGTTACTTCCAGAACAATTTCCAAATTAGTAAATTTCACAGACTTGTGCACCGCAACATAATCCACATAAATGATGAAACACAATGTTCAAATCAACTTGCCATTCAATGCCACAAGGCCAGGGACATTCAGAAAGCATTTGGGGAACAAAAGATTTCCACCATAAACCAATGCTATGCCACATCTCCTTGTAGCTACACCACTGACCTAACCAAGCCCAAGTATTTCCTGAACCAGGAGAAAATGGGCTTATTTCAACTGCAGTTGCAATATAATCCACATAAATGGTTAAAAGAATAAGTTCACATAACCTTGCCCGTCAATGCCATGAGGCCGAGGACATTCAGAAAGTATTTTGAAGAACACACAATTTACATCATAAACCAATGCTATGCCCCCATCCTTGCTATGACACTAACCCTGTTTCAAATATTTCCTGAACCAGGAGCAAATGGATTAATTTCACACATTAATTTCCACATAAATGATCCAACACAATGTTCACATAACCTTGCCAGTCAACGCCATGAGGCCGGGGACATTCAGAAAGCATTTTGAAGAACACACAATTTACATCATAAACCAATGCTATGTCCCCATCCTTGCTATGACACTAACCCCGATTCAAATATTTCCTGAATCAGTACTTAATGGATTAATTGTTTACACTTCTGGGTGGTCGCAAAATAATCCAAATATAAATGTGACCGGCTATAGCAAAATCCTGCACTTGTCGGTAAAAATAAAAATGTAGATTTCCATACCATTAGAAAGGCCTCATCACAAGCTTTCATTTGATACTTTGTTCTAACAAATTGGTTAATAATTGGCGAAGATATGATTTTTTAAATGTTACAATCATAAGTCTTCTACACACATTACGTGAACTGAAAATGCCCATTTCTTCAAAACATGTATTATCGAAAAGTGCAGGGTTTTGCTATAGCCGGTCACAAATGATAAAAATGTTCACGTAACCTTGCTAGTCAATGCCATGAGGCCAGGGACATATTAAGAAAGCGTTTTTGAGTGGGTGGGTTTAATTGTTCATTTGTTCATGGCAGTCTGTCTAGGCCCAACATTTGATTTACCCATGCACACTACGCAGAATCCTTGACTTTTTGAGCATTCATTAAATGAGATTATGCTGGTAACTGGTAAAGTGACAACGTTGTCTGCATGTTTCATGTGAATGCCAGTCTGATCAATCTTTTAGTAACCCATTCACAACTGTTTGATTTTGTAAAAACATGTATTTTGCATACACCCCAGCTCAATGTTTTCAGGAACAGTCTGGATTCTGAACTTGTGATGTCGATTGTTGAGGGCACTTTTGAGAGATTTGCATTGAACGGTATGCAAATTTACGGAGGATCTTTCATGATTTGGGGGGGGGGGGGAGTGGGGGCTCTAAATTCACAAATGGTTCAAGAGTACAATTTATTTTTCTTTATAAAGAAAGGGGGCAGTGGAAAAATCTCAAAAATATGTATTTTTGCATTACAAAACTTTCAAGTTCTATGGACTTTTATAGGGCATACACTGCACCCTATTCAAAGGGGCGTTGTTTTCAGCATATTCAGTACCAAAGGTTATTCTCCTGTAGAATAAACATGTTTAACCTTTACTCATATACCAGGCAGTATTAGTATATGTCCCAATCTTCACCAATACAAAGGCTAGCCCATCTATAGATAGTACACATGTACAGATCTTCATTACAGCATTGGGTAACCTACATTTACATACATGTTGTACAAATCTTCATTACAGAAATTTGGCTGCATGTAGAAGCCCGGTGGTTTGATTCCTATTTGTGAACTTGTGACATTTGGAGTGTGCAGTGCTGCAGTACACTACCACTGTATCCATCCTTTTCGCTAAAAAAATTTCAACGGGGCTCAGGGCGAATCAACCCCCAAAATGTATTAAAAATGGCCCCTGATAATCATAAAAGAGCCCTCTTAATTCATCATAAATAAGCTTTTTTTCAACTATGAATAATTTTCATAAATAAATTAAAATATAATTTATATCACAATTATACCAACGATAGAAATTAACTTGGTATCCTTGTGGCCCAGTCGGGCAAGTGAAAACAAGATGTTTTAAATTCCAGTGGCCCGAACGCTAAATCAGGTGGCCCCAAATAAAGAAAAACATTACAAATTATGTTATATGCAGTTGTCCATTCAGGCAAGTGAAATTAAAGCATCAATGAAATTTGGTGGCCCAAAGCTAACTTTTAGTGACCCTGGGCTATAGCAGCCCTGTGCTAATTTCAAGCATTGAATATACAACTGGAGAACAATCAACAAATTACAGTATTTGGTTGAGATTTTACCAATTTGCAGCAAATTATGATTATACTCAGCAAGGTTATCCCTTCTTCACAGCAACAGGTATTTAAAGGGAAAGGAAATCCTAGCCTTTTGACTTACTGGATATGATGAGAGCATAACTCCTATCATTGCTAGTCACTTATTTCCTCTTGAATATTCCTGATTACCAAAATAATCAATATTTTATGGACCACTGTCGTCTGCTTTCAATGCCCACAGGAGGCGGCCATTTCTTCAACCACTCGCAGTGAAATGACATGGCAGGCGGAGAACACAATAGCATATTGTAACCCGCTTTTGTGTTCTACGCCCGACACGTCAGTTCACCGCAAGAAGTTGAAGAAATGGCCGCCTCCTGTGGGTATTGAAAGCAGACAACAGTGGTCCATAAAATATTGATTATTTTCGTTATTGTGAATATTCAAGAGGAAATAAGTGACTAGAAATGAAATGAGGTTATGCTCTCGTCACATCCAGTAAGTCAAAAGGCTAGGATGTCCTTCCCCATTAAGGGCTCTTTTACTGTATGTAGGGGGGACTGTAAAACAAATCTTTCCTCCCTGTGCCATCCTTTCAAATTGCTAATGGACTCGACAAAATGTAGCTAACTAGTATTTTTATTTTTTGTATTATAGATCTACTCAAGATGTGGACTTAGTGATCTGTGTGTGTCTTGATATCTGAGCTTGTGAAACATTACATCTTATCATGCCTTTAATACAAGATGACATAAATGGTACCCTGGGGTACCAAATGAAAATCGACCATTTTGTATAATTATTTCTTTATCTTTCAGGGCTGTACACTGGGGTACCAAAGAGTGTAAAATTATTTTTGTTATGCTTTATTTACGTTCAAAATGCTCTCTTTGCGGCCGGGGTAGCGTGCATACAAGCGCTGCATGCACAACGCAATACACCAGCAGCATCCATGATTGCTCTGCGGTACGGGATACCGGGGTACTGCGCGTGTCATCACATTAAGTATCCAGATTATACATTGCATTAATGAAGTATTTGTGTGCAAGAAAAATACAGATTTATTAAATGCTCATTTGGAGCACTGTTTTAATAAAATTGCGTATCTACATGTACGTGTATTTGTTGTGAGCATATTGCATTGTACGAGTTCATACTTGCCAGAGTTATCACAGCTTTATAATAAATGAGCATGCAGTTTGTTGGAGATTGTGAATTGTGTGTGGTTGGGTACAAATTTTGTTGCAAGATCTATAATATTGTCAAGTTGTCAACATGAATGTACAGACCCAATTTTATTGAATAACGTGTGCAGCTTGCTACAAAGTTGAACAGGTCGTTTGAACGGGAAAACCCCTGTCACCACAGAAATTCCTATAATGAAGTAAATTACCATATATTGTTGCTCTTCTTCAAAGTCCTTAGTAATCACATGAGCCATTTCACCTCCCTCTACAAATGCTGTGGTAATCGAATGTGGTAATCGAATGAGCTATGTTTATCTCTCTCTTCAAATGCTGCGGTAATAAAACGAGCTATTTTGTCTCTTTCTGCAAATGTGGTGATAAAATTAATTCCATTAATCAACCTCATAGTCATGATTTATCTTATGATCATCCTTATATAGAATATGGGGGATAACGCCACGAGAAAACCTAATGATGCAGAGGAGTGGGAAGAGAATATCTAGACGGCTTCACATCATAAAATATAAGTCTAGAAATTCTCTCAAATGCTAGTTGAGTGTATCATCTTTGTTACGGGTAATGTACAAGTGATTAGCAACTTAATAGCTTTTAAATGCAAAGTACCAGCAATTAGCAACTACATAAAAGTATTGTGCTAAATTTCTTGCAAATATGAAACACACGTCGTGAAAAATTATTTTAAAATTCTCACAATGAGAAAATCTTCATTTTAATACCTTCCGTACACCATGGTTTCCAATGCAACTACATACATTTGGATAACCATATAAAACTTGTTTTATTCATCACAATAAAACACAATTCAATACTCGATTCTACCGCCATAGCTGCTAAATAGTGGCGAGAACAACCTTTTTTCCCCAAATTTATTCCAATAACTAAAACAAAATTAAGCATTATTATGAGCTGAAAAGAAAGTAATTATGAATTGAAAACTCAACAATTAGCAGCCACCATCTAAACTGTGGCAAAACCCATTCCCACCACCAAAGCCCCGCATCGCCTCGATATTAGGAAAGCAATAATAGTCGGATCAAAAGCTGACAATGACACACAATATACATGTATTGTTATGTAGCACACACTTTTCATTTACGCTCCCCGCCAGCAATCGCATTTCCGTATCATCATCATCATTCATATGCAAAAACGCAGTTAGTAAAAACGAGGGAAGACAAAAACACAAGCTTGTTCCGTTCATTGATACATGCTCGCCAGCCACATTTATTGATCTAATTTGCGGCTCGTTTTGCTATCAAATATCAGGAGGTCAGCATACACTGATAACTGGGTCATATGTTTGTCTCTCTCACAACCATATATATATGTTTCTCTCCCAACTATATATCTGCTGCTCACATTAATGAACTACATGCATGATTATCCTCTCTTTGTTTGCATCTCTCTCTCTTACTCTCCATACATACGATTCTCTTCTTATATCTGATTCGTTTTCTCATGCTGACTCTCTCCATCCTGTTCTCCCTTCTCTCTCCCTCTCTCTGACTATATATCTCATGCTCACATAAACAACATGCATCATTATCTATTCATTTGCATTTGTCTCTCTCCTCCTCTTTCCCCCTCTCCCTCTTTCTGACTTCATCTTCCAACAACATGTACATTGGCTTTATACTTTATTACATGTATGTTCATCTCTTCATCATACCAATATGATCTATCTCTGTCTTTCTCTCTCCCTCTCTTCCTCCCACTCGCACCTGCATGAAACATATTATATAACTTTCTAAAATTAAAGTATGTCATTTGTAACTATGTCTCCCCCTCCACCCACTCTCTCTCTGTTTCACACTCTGCTTTTCTGTTTATTGTCTCATTCGTTCTCAACTGGTCGTTCTTCTATCATTATGGCAGTGAGTCTGACAATATTTCCAGATAATTAGCTCGCACATCAGCGAGAATCAATAGAATTGGCTCTGCGTTATTTCCCCCGCAAAGCCCTTAATATCGCACAAAATATATTGTATCTCTGCAAAAAAAAATGATCACACAATAAATATATTACCCACTCTACATTTCACAATGCATCTGTCACTATATCTGTTTAGGCGCACATAAATGTAAATTTTCTCCGAATGCGCTTGACTTTGTATTCTCACAAGCTTTTAGTACTCTCTGTTGTCAAATACAAATATATATTTGTATGTACAAGAGTGGTTTATTTATTCATTTGTATCAAATGGATCATTCTCTATTCTCCCTCTTTGAAGTAAATCCACTATGATTCTGACCACTTCCACTCATTGTCGTTTGCTTTCTTTGATTTTCCTCTACCCTGCTTCGTACCATGTACATGTACCATGTTCCCTTCTCAATTAGTTTTAAATTCCTCTCATGTTATCTCTTTTTTGTTTGTCTTCCCCCTTTTCTAATTTCTTATCTCTTCCTTTCCATTTTCTCTCTCATCTTCCCTTCTGTCAATCTCACCGTTAAAATGCATAAGATCTCTTTTTTTCCTTCCTTTTCACTCTTTTCTCAGTGATTTAATGTACAACCATGTGTAAGTTATATTTTCCTTTTCTCCATCCCCCTGTTCTTATTCTCTTCCCTATTTATTTCTGCCCCTCCCCCCCCCCCCCCCCCCACCACCCCCATTTGCATTAGCAATCACATCTACAACCTGTAACACTACGGTGTATCTTTAAATCTTCTCTTGCCTGAATTTTTCTCCACCTACATATTTCTTAATCCCTCCCCCACCTCCTTCTCTTTTAATTTTCATATATATTTTCACCAGAGATATAACTCGGGTTCGATTCCAGGTGAAGCCTAGTGTTCATTGCTTACTTTCATTTGCATTATAGAATATATTTCTGGTCACTTTTCCCTATGTTTTAATTAATTGTATTCACCCTGTAACAATCTTAATCTTTTTTCATGACCTCTTTCTCTCTCCCCCCCCCCCCCCCCCCCCCTCTCCTCTATGGATAAATTAAATCTTATTAAACCATCTGTAATTGATTTGCTCTTCTCTTGTCTCATTCTTTTTGTCTGTCTTTCTATTTCTATCTCTTTCTTAATCCCTTCTTCCATTTCCCTTTCTTTCCTTTTTATATTTCTCTTCATTTTCTCCCCCTCTTTGCATTTGAAATATACATTGAAAACCTGCAACCATATCTTCCAGATTTTTTGCCTGCCTCTTCTGCCTTTTCTCTGTCTGTTTCATATTCTTCCTCTGTCCATCTCTCCCTCTTTCTTAATCCCTTTTCCATTCTTCTTTTCTCTTTTAATTCCTACCCCTCATTTGCAATGACATTGATAACCTGCAACCATATCTTTCCATTTTCCCTGTCTCTATATATTCTTTCAGCATCTCTCTCTCAATTTATATCTTTCTTAATACCTCCTCCTCCTCCACTTCAATCTGGAGTTTTTTTTTCATTTCCATCTCTTTATTTTCATTCTGCATCTCCCTTTCTCTCTTTCTTAATCCCTTCTCCTCCTCCACTTCTTCCTGTTTTTCCCCCCTTCATTTTCTCCTCCTTGCATGTACACTGGCATCTGCAACCTGTAACCATATCAACAGAGGTGCAGTCAATCTTGCAGTCCCTCCAGAAGGTCAAATGTTTTATGCATGCTGGCGGACGGACGAGAGAGAGAATAGAGAGAGATGAAACTGCAAAACCAAAACTACAGAAGAAAACAGGATGAGAACTATAGCGTACATAGAAATGTATATACATGAATCAATAGCTTACAATATTGGAAATAACTTAGCAAAGTCTCGCTTGCCCGGAAGCCACTAAATATTAGCCTCGGCCACTAAATTTGATTGATGCTTAGTCCACTAGCCTATTTGGGCGATTACAAATTTAATTTAATGTTTTCTTTTGGTTTGGTGCTGCCAGATCGGGCAACAAGAATTTGAAACACATTGCAAAAGGTAAATTTCTAGCATTGCATACATATAGAGTGCAGTAGTACATTTGCTTAAATAATTGTTAGTAATAACACCATGAGAAACATTTGTTTGTTTGTTTACCGGTATTCACAAATCTATCATACATGCCGGTATTCACAAATCTATCATACATGCACACACACACAAAAAAAACATCTGAATGAAAAAGTAATCTCCTGATCATATTTGAATGTAGTGGTTATCAACCTCTTCAATATTCACTATTCTGTCACACACAAAAAGACGACATCTGATTGAAAAAAGTCAGAGATTTGTTATTCCTGATCATATTTGAATGTAGTGGTACTACATATTAGACCAACTAATCTTGCCGGTTCTTACAGAAGGTCACATGTATTATGCGAGCTGCAGAGGAAAAGAGAGGGGGGACAGTCAAATTGCACATCTACAAGCCGTACAGCGCACATGAATTTTTCATACATGTGTATATGTACCATGTACAGTCGTACACTTGCTTCACCCGACAGTCAAGCGCAGCACGTTATTAGCACGTCCGCTTGCTCGCTAAATTATTAAACAATACTACAGTATAAGCTCTGATTTTTTTTTAATCAATATATATTGATAAAACTGTTTGACTACATGCGTACTGAAAGCTAAGAGGGTTACATTTTTAGAGGGAAAAAAATACATGGGTGGGGGGGGGGCTCAGGATCAATAAGCCCCCAAAATGTGCAAAAGAGCTCGTACATTTGCATAGAGTCCAATGCAAAACAACACATTTTAGACTGCTATTTTTGTGCCGGCAAAACTTACCATGTTACCAAAAAATAATTTTATCCACCAAATTTGTACTGCCAATGGTGCCAATGAACTATGTGTAAGTAGAGGAATACGAGACATGGCATGCATCATCCCTTAAAACCACTGCACTAGCTACCAAGGGATACAATTATTATCCCCCCAAAATAGTGGAATGTGGTCAGACCGCTCTATATTACTTTCTCACTATATTCACATGCCTTCACACATAACTTTCTGCATACTGTAAACGTGGTAATGTTCGCGGTGCATTTATTTTCGCGGATTTTGCGCTGAAGTCCGCGTCCGCGAATATTAAAACCCGTGAATATAAATGCGTGATTTGCATTAGGTGTGAACACTTGCTCGGCCGCGAAATTTAAAAGCCGCGCGAAAATAACAACGTTTACAGTAGTAGCCAGGATCAGATAAAAAATTTCCCAAACAGTTCCGACTACCAAGAAGAAAACAAAAACAGCTGAAAGCATCGTTCCTCAACACAGTGCCACTACAATACCAAGGGACACAATTATCACACAAAAATGGTGGACCGTTTCTCACTGGATTCCGCAGGGAAATCTGTGCAATAATTACATTGCACTTTGTTGTTGTAACTGGCATTCTCACCAAAAGTGATTACAGTTCAGACAATACTAGAAATATCACCGAATGTGATTAATACCCCCGCATTACAAATTGGCATGCCACGTTCATTAGAAGATACTATGCAAAATCTCTCTACAAGGTGTTTAAAAATAAATTATATATCTTGTTTTAGTTGTCGTTACCATGGCAACACCTGTGTCCCACACACACACAAATGATAAGTCTTGCACATCTATACATCATGGTTAATCATGTGCACCAAGTTTCATTTGAATGTCTAAAAATACTGAGGAAGCATTATGCTGTACAAGATTTTTGCAAAAACATGGCATTTTTGGAGGCAAACTTGTGGTTAGTTGGTTACCATGGCAACCCATTGTCCAACAAACCCCCAAAAGATTACTTTCTAATCTTTGCTTCAATATTATCATGTGTACCAAGATTCATTAAATTGCTCAAAAACTACATGCACATATTTTGATGTAAATATGGTTGAAACCTGGTGCCTGGAGGGTGCCCTCTTGTATTATATGCTGTTTTTTAAAAATGAAAACAGCCCTGTAAGTGTAACTTGGCAGTTTATGTTTTTTCCCACCATTCAAGCATAATTGAATTATAACTGTTAGTTTATTATAATAACACACATTTTAGTTACTAAAATTCTGTTTGACCAGAACTGTACTATCCCTTTAATTAATGTTGGCTACTTAATGCTTAAGTGGCTCTTAGCTCATCTTTCAACTCTTGTGGCACAGAAATAACAAATTTATCCTTTTTTCCATGAATATCTGGCGCTGGCCTTCCATCAAACTGTCATGCACCTAGGGTTTTCCCCCTTCATATTCCCTCCCAATCATTTATGATTTAATTTGCAAATTGAGAGGGAAAGGAGTCGTCTGTTGAGGTGCACTAGCAGAGCTGCCAACCTTTGGAAGCAGAAATTAGTACTCAGCACCTCCAAAATGAGTATTTTTTCCACCGGCCCTCTTTTAAAGGGATAGTTGAGTTTTGGTATAGAGGGCGCTACACAGAATAATTTGTTTGTGAGATAATGAAAAACTGAGTGTCAAATTTGAAAGAGCATACAATTTTAATGACAGAATGAACTTTATTTGATCAAAATTGGTTCATAAATGGCTGAAATATCCATGAAAATAACCATTTGTAATAATTGTGGGGCCCTACAAATATTCAATAATTTTGAACCAGCCGTGAATTTTTTTTTTAAATGCTTCCTCTTTTAAAAAATTTACAAAAGAGGTTTTAAATAGTTGTTGATTATCTCTCTAATCACTATTTCAACAAAACATCACATGCACACTATTTTATTTAAAATGGATGAAACCAATGAGGGTTTAAAGAGCGCCCTCTTGAGTTTAACGGCTCTTTTGGAATGATAACAGGCTTTTTACTTAGTCATTAGTAATTTTGTATCCCTTTCGAGCATAGTGGAGTTATAACTATTAGTTTGTAATGTAATAGTGCAGGTTTTGGCTGCTAAAATTCAGTTTGACCAAAACTGTGCTCTCTTTACCAGAACTCAACTATCCCTTTAAACTATTTAAAAACCTAATTATGTCTTAACACAGCCAAATGCATACTGAAGGTAAATATTTTTTAATGCTGTAGCCGATCATCGGATCGGAATTTGATCAGGATCCAATCTTTTTTTCCCCCGTATTTTGGGTATGCGCTTTCATATTTTCGTATTCCCTTCGGATTTTCGTACATTTTGTTTTGTAAAGGTTGGCAGCTCTGCACTAGGCACTCATGTTTCCCAATTGTTATGCAAGCAGAACTTAAAGGGAACCAATATCGCAAAAGATAATTTTCGAATAAATGAAAGAAAAGTTGTAGTACTAGTCCATTCCACCAAAAAGTTCAGAAAAATAGGTCTCCAGATAATTTGTATAATTTAAAAACTCATCATTTTACTAGACTATGTGTTCATGAGATCTGCAGAAGACTAGATCTATTGTCTAGGGCATATTATGCATTCCATTGTCTCCCAAACGTACGAGTGTATCTAGAATTGACGCATTCGCTAACGTTCCCGAAAGTTTGGGTGATTACTTGAACTGTTTATGAATTTCACTACGCTTTGCAAGGTGTTGACATCTATTTTATAGTGAATAACGGTACTAAAATAAATAAGCCTGTGTTATTCTTCGCGATGTGGTCCCCTTTAAGTCGTAGGCATGCCATATTCATGTCATTGAGAGGGCGGGGGAAATTAATAATTAATTTTCGAGGGATACTTATCTTCAAGTCTGCTTTGCAAATGTGGATTGAATAATACTGGAAAAAGGAATAATTTTACATATTTTACATACAGTTGCAATGAGTTTCAAGATTAACTTCAGTTAAATACGCTGTAGTTTTCAGCTCTATGTACGTGAGTGCATCTAAATAAACAGCAAATGCAATTTTCAAGTGCCAACCGTTATTTCATTTTCTTGCAAATGGGATAAAACTAAATTATATTACCAACAGAATACAATGCTTGCTGTCGTTTTTGGCTCCCATTAATTACTCTACAATATTCCAACCAAATTACATGATTTCCAAACGTGTGACATTATTAACTCATTTGCAAGTTTTAAAAAGCCTCAGCCTAATTACTTTATGTCGCCATCCTAGCCGTTTCCAGAGTATTGTTTGAGGCATATTCACACAATTACCGCCCATGTGTATTTACATGTAAGTGATTCGTTTATACAGTGTGCTTTTACGCCTCTGCAATTAAGGCACGTTTTTGCACAATCAATTTTGTTCTGCTTCCAACAATCAGAATTTTTTTTTTCTGCTCTAACTTGAATAGCATGTATACAATTTGCTGTAGCTATGCCTTCACCGAATGCAAGGGCCTATATATCTACACGGAACGCCTCATTAATATATCGCACTCGCAACAGCCTGTGTATGAGTGCAATGGATAATTGGTTTATAAGGGGGGGGGGGGGGGGGGTGCTTTCCATTTACTACAAGCATCAAGCAGTCTTTGTCTTTCTATCAGACCTCTATATTTCAAATCATTAATAACATTCTTTTTCTTTCTAGCAAAACATCTATCATAAAATATAATTTAAGGAATGACTTTAAGTTTAAGGAAACATCCTGCACAAGTAAGAAAATCAAGTTGAAATTGCAGCGGAAATGGGGAAAGTGGGGAAGGGAAATTGTGGATGCTGAAACAACAGCCTGATAACAACCGATATCACGGAATAACAAGCAAATTTACTGATTTATAACAGAGGACTAGAAATCAAAACTAGGCACCTAACTTCTGGGTTAATTAGCTAAGTGCCTTCTTCTCTTCTCCTCAGACTTACATTCTAAAAAGCAGCAAAAATATCCCACTTTTTTTTTCTATTCTTCCTTTACTTTTGTTCCTTTCTTATTTTGGTAGGACATTGTAGACTGCTTGCCTATTGTACATAATGAGCATGGATACATACATATAACCTTGGGCCTTTTCCGAGTATTGGCCTTTTCAAATGACTGCGGGGCGTTGGCATTCTAACTTTCACAATTTACATATTGCAGACTTTAGTTAGCGAATGATCACATGCATGTAGTAGTACTACTCTACTTAACCTGTATAATAACATGTATGTACCAATGCTGCGATAGTTGTTAGGATATATTGGACAGAGAAATACATGTATTACATTGTTCATGCAGAGTGTCTATGCACAAGTATGATAAATCTAGGTAAATGTATGATGCTATTAAAACAATGTATTAAAATTGAATAAGTGTCAAATAATCGATTACTGAAAAGTGGGTTATATACCATTATCAGTTGGTTTGAAACCAGCGAGCTAGAATGAATGAAGTCAAAATAATGCAATAATAATTGACAAACAACTTTTTAGATTGAATCATGCACACAGCATATAACCCTTTCAGGTTACTTTTCAACAATATTTCTTCATCTTCTACGCTGCATGTACAGTAAGTTTTCTGTAACTTTACAAACCTCGACCAGTAATCAAATATATTAACTGCATCATTGTGTGTTTGTGTACATGTTTCTGACTTTCTGATGTGTTTGTGCAAGTACTTTGTAATGTATATTTTGTATTTTTCAGTATGCGTCTGTGTGTATGTCGCAAGTATGATACTGTAATACGCCATCGGCAGTCTATTCTCAAACTGGAAGAGGAATAAAAGTACAGAAAAACGTCCAAGGCTTACACTTACAGGAACATGATGAAAAGGAAATAATTCCAGGAACACCACACATGAATGCATGAATAACTAATAACAAGCCTCCCAACCAATTTTCAAGGTGTGATTGGGAAAAGCAAACATTTGAACAATTAGAAGGGAACAAACAACATCCATAAATATTTGTTTGAAAAATTTATTACAACTATCATTTCCATCCGACATTACAGAAAGCAAGTTTCTAGAAATATTTAACTTGAGTATTAGTCATTCCCGAAATTTAATTTGTAAGGATTTTGGTTGGCTTTGAATCCATTTGAAAGTAAATTTAATAAAACCTCTAAAACGAGAATCATTCCCTTTCAAATGTTCCCATAGTTGTAAAATTTGATTTCAACATAATGTTTTAATTTATCGCGAGGCATCGCAATTTTTTTCCGTCGTTCTGCAAAAATAAAATACAACTATTTATAAATCCTACACATTTTTAGAAATATACCCAAGTGCATTAAAATTTTGTTTTGATGTTCTCTCTTTTGAATAATTACTTTGACTAAACATCACATTCAGATTTTTAAAGAAAAAATGGTGGACCTTATCTGGGCTATGTACAAAAGTCTATGGGTATTTCAGATTCTCAAAGGTACAGAACGTGACTTAGCGCCATTCTCTTTCTCAACCAACAAATAGAACATAACTAGGTACCATCTAAGCGCCGTCGGCCCCCAAGGACACGATTCTTTTCTTGGTAAAATCCTCCCGGTAAACTATAGCATTTTCATCATCATTTTTGACATTTTACTCAAGTTGTTGTGATGGTAAACTGGGACCCCCAAGACAAAAGCTAAGTACAAAAACTTTGTTTTGTAGCCGATTACCATCCAGGGCCCTCCGAGAAAACACATAGAAAGCAAGCATACCACGCTCATGCACGATTCCACCTGGGGGTGTGTTGTTTCTCAAAGATTTTAAGTTGGACTTAAATTATGGAAAGCTGTTTTGTTGCTGCGGTAAATAGCCAAGATGTTTTACAACACAACATACTATCTTTGTGACAAATCATTGTTATTTCGTATTATCAACGAGATTTATGTTCTTGGAGATACATTTCTTGAAAGTCTCAAATATTTGCATTTTTGCCTTTTTAAAATGTGTTATTCCAAGGGTTACAAATGGCCTACCATAATTTTAAGTTGTAACTTAAAATTTAAATTCAACTTAAAGTCTTTGATCAACCCGTTCCCTTCGAGATTCTGAAATCCCCATAGACTTTGTACGCAACCTACCAGGTGCCCGTAGTCAAGGGGTTGACTACTCATGTACACGCATTTTTCAAGTTGAAATGCCCTCTTGCATTGTCAACACAGTCCCTTTAATTTGCTCAAAGCTGTGAAAAGGGCACATGTATACGTTATCCAGTCATTTATGGTTTCACCGTCTATGGTTTCTGACAGATCTAGATCCTTCGGTTTGCTGGCCCGTAATATGATAATGTGGACAAAATGATGATTAACAATGGGAAATATAAGACAAGACAATCGTGATCTACTTGAGCTGAAAAGGTCACACACAGTAAATGACTGAATCTGTTGATAAATTGTTAATAGCAGAACAAATTAATAGTTTCATTTTTAGGAATATCAGTCTAGATTTATGAATTACACTAACCGGGCGTTCACACACAAAACGAGCGTGATTCTTTAGTCAGCTCTCGTACGAAACGATGCTCAAACCCCCGTTTCGTTAATCATGAATCTTTATACGACCTTTCGTTAGTGAGCGTTCAGACACACAATTTCCGTCGTATAGCTAGTCGAGAGCTGACTAAAGAATCAGCTCCTGACTAGCTATACGATGAAATTTTTGTGTGTGAACACAGGGTCACTCTATTATGAGAAAGTGAAGCATCTAGTAGTAGGGTTCATCGGTGATTTACTATCGTCCGAAAATGTCCATGGAGCATTTTATTAGTTGAGCTATCAAACTAGACTTGTCTATGGCCATTATGTCCCATATTAGTCACTGTAATTTGGATATAGATTTGAATAAACAATACTGGGAAATCTAGAAGAAAATCTCTCTAAATATTGTATCTATCCTATTGCATTATATCAAATTTACTTCAAATGAAAACGTCCTACTGATCTACAATGACAAATGCGTAGTTGTTGTTGTTGCTATCTATTTCATGGCAATCAATATTGGAAGAATATCATTACCAATCGCTTTACTTCAAATCTGACTCCTTAAAAAATAGCATATGTAGTGCATTTTGCACTAAACAAATAATTGAAACAAGCCAATTTAAAAATATGGTTTCGAATGAAGACCTTTTCCATTATGTTTTGTTTAGTTTATATCGAATTTGGTATCAGTCCCTAGATGTACAGGATTCTGGATACAGGATGCTACGGGTGATTGAAGTTTATCAAAATTGTGGTAATTAACAAAATATGCTGCTCTAAATATTAATTCAGCCCCTTGGCTTATAATAGAAAAATAGGTTGAGGGACCTCGTGTACCTTCTCATCATTATTCTCCTTTTGTAGACTCCAATTTGGCTCCTTGGCTTATAATAGAAAAATAGGTCGAAGGACCTTGTGTACTTTCTCATCATTATTCTCATTTTGAAGACTCCAATTTTATTACATTTTTCTAAATTCTGCACACTCCAGTTCATCATAAAATTAGCCCACTTTGGCGGGTTCTCATATTGTGATTTCGGATGCAATTTAAAATCACATTTAGGAGATGAGGTCAATGGCACTATTACCACAGGAAAAGCTTGTCATTCTAAAGCACTAATCTGTTGGAAACCTGAAAGGTTGCTAACCTACTGGACTATTAAAGGTGGTGTTGTCACATATCAACGCACAGCGTAAACGGATGCCCGACGGATAGAAAATTTGCAAAATCAAATTACTCGGTGGTGAAAGTTGTCTCCATTGCTGCATGCACAAAACTTTCAGCCAGATAAAACAACAGACATCGTCTGACAATGAACTTATTCGTCGAACAAGAAACGGGCAAGAAACGCATATGAACGGATACAAATGGATTTAAAATTTTGCTCTCCATCGGGCATCCGTTAATGCTATCTGGTGATATGTGACAAGGGCTTCAGCAGTCACTACACGACTTTGGGCTCCATTGTCTTTGGTACAAATCAATGTTATACAACAAAAGAGCAATTTTAATCTGACAATATGGTTACTGCAAAGCATTTCAATGTTGTTGTTTTCACCCTGGCAGTCTATGTAATCCTCTAAATTAAAGTCCCGGTCACATATCACCGGAAAGCATAAACTGATGCCTGACAGGAGGTAAAATTTTCAATCCGTTTGTCTCCGTTCGTATGTGTTTCTTATCTGTTCCTTGTCAGCAATGTAGGTTGTTCTATCCAGCGGAAAGTTTTGTTCATGAAGCAATGGAGATGGCTTTCACCAACGGTTAATTTGATTTCGCACATTTTCTATTCATCGGGCATCCATTTATAATGCTATCCAGTGATATGTGACCGGGCCTTTAACTGCTCTACTTTCTCTTTCCAAACCTTGAACCCCAACTCTTCCCGAAGTAGTACATAATATGCCACCATCTTATTCCCTTTCGTTATGCCCCATCATCAAATATTCATCACTTTTATAGATGCATCATTTCCTCCACCGTCCATTCCTCTACCCATTTTGTTCACAATCACCCCATCTTTTCAAACGTCCTTTCCAATTCAAACAATGTTTTAATTCTTTCCTTGAAGTTCCTTTCATAATTCCTTGACCCTCTTTCCACAAACACCCCAGCTTATTTAAATTTAAAAATCTAAAATCTGTTTAATTATATTGATCATTCTTTGAATAAAATGTCCTTTCATAATCACACTATACATGCACCATTTCCTCCACCATTTCTTGACTTTCTTTTCACAATTATCTCCCCTTTTAAAATTTCTTTTCAAATTCAAACACTCCCTTAATTTTCTCCCTCATCCGTTAAATATTCTTTCATAATCGCACGCTCCTATACAAGCATTTTCTCCATTATAATTGACTCTCCCCAGCCCCATGGAGTGCAAATTGGGTCTCGCTAATCTATTCCTCAGGTGTGAGTGAGAGCAGGATGCGCTGCGATGATGAACGATATCTCATCTCGCAGCCAGCCAAACCAAGGAGAATTACACCATACATGTATAAAGAGCATTGGCACCCAGGGTCAATACCCTAGGGCTCTGGTAAAACAAAACATAGACACCCACACATACACATACCTACCAACATACATAATTTAGACCTAACGAACAACTCTCTCCCTAAAACGATGGGATGTGATGATGAACAATATCTCATCTCCTAGCTAGCCGAAGCAAGGAGAATTATGTACCATACATACATGTATAAAGGGCATTGGCACCCAGGGCCAATACCCTAGGGCTCTGGTAGAACAAAAACATACACACCCACACACACATACATGTATGTGTACACACACACACACACATACATACATACCTACCAACATACATAATAGACCTGGTGAACAACTCTCTCCCTAAAACGATGGGATGTGATGATGAACAGTATTTCATCTCCCAGCCAACCGAACCAAGCCAAGCGCACACATACATCAAACATACACACAATTACACACTCATTTGAGAAATGTTGGCACAAAGGGTCATTAGCCTCAGAAGCAAAAACAGGTGTACTTCTATACACACCATCACACCTCTTTTCTCATCAGTGAAAAAATACATGGGGATCAGTCATCAGTGCAATACAGGGTGGCCCAGAAATAACGGAACGGGGCACTTCCCAAAATAAAGTAACAAAATGAACATGTCCATCGGATAGGGTGTCCTTTCCAATGAACAACGATACCAAGAAAAGTAATTTTGGACGTATAGTTTTTGTTTTAGGGCGCTTTGAGTGAGACCATGTCAGGTCTCTATTTTTGTCAATTTGTGCCTGATAAATGAGACTTATTGCCCTACATACCACTGAACACGCGAGCATTCCGCGCGCCATTGTTAGTGTGCATTCAGCTATGTGCCGAGCGGTGCCGAGAGAATGGACATAATTATGGCGGGCAGTAAGTCTCAAATATCAGACACTGACTTGGTAAAAATTGACAAAAATAGGAACCTGACATGGTCTCACTCAAAGCGCCCTAAAACAAAAACTACACGTCCAAAATTACTTTTCTTGGTATCGTTGTTCATTGGAAAGGACACCCTATCCGATGGACATGTTCATTTTGTTGCTTTATTTTGGGAAGTGCCCCGTTCCGTTATTTCTGGGCCACCCTGTATAGCCCCCAGAGCAACAAAAAAAGTAGACCCTGAAAATATATTATTTGCCCATGATCAATCAATTGGTTGCATTCTTTTATACTGTACATAAATCTGTAGGTTATGGAGCCAAGCTGTACTATGTACATGTATGTATGTTTAATGTCAACAGAACTGAATAGTATCAAATGAACCTTTAACCTTTTCCCCAAAAAGTCACTGGTGTCATCAAGTCTCACCCATCTCTCTCTCCTAAACACACACACACACATCTCAAACCTACAAACTGTGATTTAATAATCAGCCAATTAAAATTATCCATGTCACCATGCCAAACAAAATATAAAATCATATTTCCCCTCCCTCTTTCCATGCATCTCTGACATCGTGCATATATCATACGTAGACCCACCTCTCACACATCATCCCAATAAATCAAATTATGCATGATGTTAATGATGTTATTGACGCCATCAACCACATCTCAATTTCTGGAGACGGATCTATCTTGTCTCTGTACAACTAGCTCATGCTAACCTGCTTATCAAATTCTAGAAATGTCCATAAATCTTGGCCTATATTCATGAAAAGCCCGCTAGCTTAGTTCCTTGCCAAGTCTATTTTGGATGATGTAGCTAAGAATTATACGCAAGATCTTTTTGTTGCTAACGAAGGTGAACTTAGTGGGTACCTTTGAAGGCTTACCCAGTTGACCCTCGTTTGGTTGGGGACTAGGAAAACTGTTTGTTGCTCAATAAACTGCACATCAAAAATACACCAAGCAAAGAACTAAGCTAGCGGGTTTCATGAAAATGTGGCCCGGAGGCCTGTAACTAAATATGGTTCATTTATACATGGTTCTGATTTTTAATTTGTTATTTAACCTGTAAAGATTTCAAAAGCTAAGAAAGGATGTAATCGTGTGTGATTTTTCCCATGAGTAGTGTAAATCGTTCTACCAATGTGTCTGTATTCATGAGCATTTTAAGTGTAAATCTGAATCTTTCTGAGCAAAGTTAATTAATTACAAAATTGCCTAACTGAATGTGTTCCATTAGAGACCAGCTAAAGGACTATGTCCACGTGTTGATTGCTGTTTCGGTGTTTCATTTTGTTTTCAACAAAAATAAATTGATAATGGACAAGAGAAACAAATATTTGTAACAAAGATGAACGGGGGGGGGGGGGGGGGGGGGGGCATGAAACAACAAAGCTTCAAAGATACGTTCACTTAGCACCAGGAAATGCTAGCCGAAGAAATCTCTTCGTGGAATATCATGTCGAATCCAGGGACACTTGACAGGAAAAACCTCTTTGCAGAATGTAGCTTTACATATCCAGGGGTACTTACAGGACAAATCTCTTCACAGAAAATAACTTTCGTAGTACAGGGATAATGCAAGAAATAAATCTCTTTGACAGTGAATATTTGTTTGAATACAGGGATAGTACATAAGTACAAGGACAAATCTCTTTGGAGAACTGGGAAAAACTAGGAAAACTGTTTATTGCTCAATAAACTGCACATCAAACATATACTTAGCAAGGAACTAAAGCTAGCAGGGTTTCATGAATATGGGGCCAAATCCTGAATAATTGTGTGTTGGATCCGTTTGTGTAGTTATGGGCTTCAGTCTTAGGCAAGATCGACGGGTACATCATTTTCACTTTCGACTCTCGAACATACAAGGATATTACCGAGAGAGATCTCTGTAAAATCAATCTGTCTGCTTCCTGTCCCCAAGGCAACTCCGATACGTTTAAAGGGATCCAGTAACATTGTCCAGGTCCACATATTTTACTTAGGGCTCTTGTGGTTGTTTCATACGTTGTTGTATGCGTATTATTATGCGTATGCGTATTATCGATAGAAGCTTGGAACACAAATATTGGAGATTTGGCCTGTAACATACATGTAATGTCTGTAAAGCAAGAATTACATTTTTGGTCTTGTTGTACTTGCACAACAAAATCGTGTGCCATTTGGCAAAAGCTAACTAGTGCATCTAGACTATATCTGTTTTGAATGCATTATTATCCATAGAAACAAGCCCATTATTCTTGGGACCAGTCCTGAATAGGTTGAAGCAGGATTTCTGTGAATTTTATCATACAGTAAATGCAATACAAACACAATTTAAATTAAAGGGATGCCTGTTAAGTGTCTTAACTCCACAAAAATTAGTTGGAGCTTCCTCGTTTCTCTTCTACCGTGTTGTTTAGCTTATGGTAAGAGAAGAATAAAATAGGGTTAGATTTTTTCAAATGCCCCTTTAGTATGACGATATCTATCATTCAGCTCAAGAGTGTTAATGAACGGTCATAAACCTCATAAACGTCATACAGTAATTCATTGTAAAAGCTGACGCATATTTTCACTTTTTTAACCAGGAAAGCAGTTTCTTTTTCAATTAAACTTTCACATATCATTCGGACATATCTTACAATGATTTTGGTACAGGATTGAAGTCTCAAATGTCATTTTTGGCAATATCTGACACTTTACATGTGCACCTTTAAAACATTTGTTTGATAAGAACAGTTTTACTCAAATGGGAATAAATTTTATGAAAGATTGGGTATTTTTCAATTCATCATCACATTGCCAGCTCTATGCATGCAGTGCAACGAGACCCACAAATATATATGTAAAATAGATTCACCCAACTCTCAGAACGGATATATATCAATCTGACAAATTTTGATTCCCCGCAAACAAGCAAAATGTTTGCCTCCCTGGAAAATATTAAGAAAATATGCATCTGGTTGGAACAATCCAGTTCAAATTTTACATATCTCTGATTTGTAGGCATAACATTGAAGGAGACATATCAGTATTCCATATGGATAAAAGGCTCAACGGAGAGAGAGAAGGTAATAGGATTGTTCATCGAAATAGAGAAATAGAGTATAACGACTGTGTATTAGGGAGAGACAGGGGGAGAGAAAGAGAGTATTGGTTTGCGATTGTGCATTAAAACCATACACCAAGGGGGAAAAAGCAGCTAGTAAAATATGCAGGTGTGAATATATGAATAAGTACTCGTTTGGACAGGCGGGTAACGCTACGGCAGTCAAGCTTCCATAACTCAATGACAAACGGGGAAATTAGCATACACATTGCCTCGAGTCCCCACTCGGTAGTTGAAGTGAGTAGCAGCAAGTGAGAGTGAATAGAATGCAAAAACAGTGCTCACGACTCCTGTCTACAATGTATGCGGTACACACAAACACAAGGGCTGGTACAATGCACACAAATTCACTTTCGTTATTAGCCGTCAAGCCAAGATTCTGCTATAATGTTCAATTTGGTTTTTGTTCCCGTAGAGAATTGATCCGTTTTACTCTTTTTTTCTAAACCCGTGTGCAGCTTGTGGTGAAATAGGTCTAGACACACTCTTCCCCACTCCCCTCCCCTCCCCTCCACCCCTCCCCCTCCCCTCCCCCTCCCCCTCCCCTCCTCCCCCTCCCCTCATCTAATCTCCTTTCCTTCCCCGTTTCCCTCTATTAAGCTCCTACCCCTCTTTTCATTTTAAGCACCTACCTGTAGTGCATAGCTTGAACACTTGTAGATTGTAGTACTGTATGGCACAAATATTTCCCCATTTGCTCTCTTTCGCTTTCTCTCCTTTCCCTGCTCAATCCCTCTGTCTCACCTATTTCTCTCCTCTCATTTGTCAAAAGAATCTTATCTCTCTAACTCTAGTTCAGGGCTCCACACTTCCCTTTTTTGTCAGTGAAATAATTTCTTCCCCCTTTCTGGTGGCCCGAAAGAACAATTTACTTGCCCGTAAATTTTATTTCATTAGTTAACTTTTTACTATTCATAATCTCACTCTTTCCTGAATAAACCTGTAATGAAAGATGAAGCATGATATGGAAGAAAACATTTTTCTCATTTTGTCAATGTCGGGTTGAAAATCTGCTTGCCCGATCAGGCAACTAAAATATGACTTTTATACATTTTTCACTGGCCCCGGATCAGCAGGCAAGTGCGAGTGTTGAGCCCTGTCTAGTTCCATTCCTCCCTACCTCAATTCTCTTCGCACTACTATGATAATAAAAGGCCTGCTGTGCATTTAAATATTACCCAAATTGGAAATATTATTATCTGAAAATTTGACATCAAATAGTGATGGCTCCAACCAAGAAGATGGTATGCAGAACTCCTTTCTCACTCTGACCATGACAATTTGTAGTTAGTAAATTAAACTTATTTCTCCCATTTGCCTTTCCACCATGTCCTTTCCATGTCTTCCTTTTCCCTTACCTCCTTCTCATTTATCCAGTGAAAAAAATACACAGGGAATCGGGGCGAATTCGCGCCCGAAATGCCAGAAAGAGCTCCCCGAAAATCATTAAATAGCTCCTGAAAATGTGCAGAGTTCAATGCAAATCAAATTTCGCAGTGTTACTTTCATGTAGGCAAGTTTTACAAGTAGCCCCCACAAAATAAATTTTTATTTTATCTTCCTTTTAATTCTTCCTCCCATCCCCACCTTTCAATATACATTCTAAAAAGTGCCAAAACAGCCTTCACTGGCAACTGTCAAAAGTTACCTTCACTGGTAATTCTAATCTAAGATTGTCATCAAAAACTAGTTAGCAGATACAAATTTGGAGCTGTTAGCATCACAAACATCAAAACTATCTCAGGTAATTTCATATTTATGATGTGTCAAAGATATGTCAGGTCAACCATCCTGATTTATTAACTACAGTCAATCCAACCGATGGGAGGAAGCTTTAAACAGGTTACCTCTTAGACCTGTTCCTTAACTTTACTTTTCTATGCAGGGATCATTTTTATGGTCACTTTCAGTGAAAAAATTACAAGGGAGCTCGGGCGAATTCGCCCACGAAATGCCAAAAGGAGCCCCTGTAAATTTGCATACATACAGTTCAATGCAAAACAAATTTTAGAGTGTTTTTTTTTTTTCATGCAGGCAAGCTTGAAAAGTAGTCCCCGGAAAATCAATATTATTTTTTCCCCTGGTCACTTTACTTTAGGCAGGTTGGCTGTTATAGACAGGCTCCTCAACATTATTTTTCTCTGCAGGGGTTCACTTTGATTGGTTAGTTTAGGTAGGCTAGCTGGCTACTATAGACAGGTGGCCACTAAGAAAGGTTGGCTGTATAATATCAAGCTGAACTTACCTCTATGCTGAAGTACCCTCTGTCGACGTAGTCTCCTAAAAAAAGGTAGCGCGTGTCGCGTGGGTTTCCGCCCACTTCAAACAACTTCATTAGATCGTAGAATTGACCATGAATATCGCCACATACTGCAATGAAATGAAAACAAGAGGAGTGGAAAATGCACAAATGAATTGTATTGTGGGGAGTACACCTGGTTTGCGGTTCTGATTTATGACTTATAATTCAAGAGATACTTGTTCTGCCAGGTGTAAGTTTGCCCTTTAACAAGGCACCTTATTCACACTTCACATGTATATTCATATGCTACTCTGTCTAAGAACTACTTTCTTAAAGGAGAGGTCTGAAACCAACATTTTCTATGTAAATTTTATATCAACTAATTAATCAAGATATGATTACTTCAGTCACTCACCTGTGACAGGTGCCTCTATCGTTAGCATCTAATACTTTCCTGCCGTAATATTTCTCCGGACTCGCAAAATATCCTTTGAAAAATTTCCTAGGCTCTAGTTACATATATGAAACCAACTGTTCTAATACGTCTAAAACCAACATTTCTATATAAATTTTATATCAACTAATTAATCAAGGAATGGTTATTTCAGTCACTCACCTGTGACATGTGCGTCTATCGTTGGCATAGTACTTTCCTGCGGTAATATTTCTGCGGTTTCGCAGAATATCCTTTGAACAATTCCTAGGCTCTAGTTACATATGAAACCAACTGTTCAATATGTCTGAAACCAACATTCCTATAATATAAATTTTATATTGACTAATTGATCAAGATACGATTACTTCAGTCACTAACCTGTGACAGGTGCCTCTATCGTTAGCATAGTACTTTCCTGCCGTAATATTTCTGTGCCTTCGTTGATTATCCTAAGCGCTACTTCTTCTTCTATCCGTCCCTCATGGAGGAAATGTTGCTTGAGGACCTCTGGCCGTGGTTTGCCGTTGCAGTCGTAAACCTCTTTCATCGTCAGTTTGTGCTTCGGCGGATGAGGGACACCTAAACAATACAATAAAAAGATAAAGAAGAGAATAAATAATTTGTACTACTATAATATTATTCAAAACTGACCAGGGTTCAATCCCCCGGCAAAGCCAAAATTTTCTTTGCTCACACTTCATTTAAACTATCTAGTATTATTGCTTGAAAATCTGAAAGGTTGCAGTATGCCGTTGCAGTCCTAAACCTCTTTCATCAACAGACTGTGCTTGGGCGCATGAGGGACACCATCAAATTAAAAATTAAGAGATAGAGAAGAAAATAAATAATTGTATCATTTTCAGATTATATTGCTAGTGTCAATTTGTACATCCATGGTGTAACCTTGCAGCGTTCTAGATACAAGCATGTTGCCACCATGGACATGGATCATATTAAATAAATACATACTGTAATTGTGGATACAGATTTCATACAATGACGTTGCAATTATTCAGGAGCTACAATAATTGTGATGATCAATGCTAATTCACATCAAGGTTCTTACTGGGTCACTGATCCACGTACACATAGACAAGCCTCCACACTAACTTTTTTTCTTTACTGGCCTGTTTGGGCAACTATAATCATAAATGTTTACATTTTACTTGCCCCAATATAAAATTGACTTGCCCTCCTACTTCTAGATGAGATTTACACATATGAAATTACATTGTTCTCTTGTAGTTGAACAATTACTTAGTTGCCTGATCAGGCAAGCAAACTAGACAATTTATGAAATGTTACTTGCCCTACATCAATTTTTACTAGCCCCGGGCAAGTGCTACTGCAAGCCCTGACACAGTTCAGGCAGGGTTTGACAGTGACTCTAGCACTTGCGCGATTGCCCTTGGTAAGTAAAAATTTATGTCAGGCAAGTAAAATTTCATAAATGGTCTAGTTTGGTTGCCCGTTTTCCCCGATTTCTGTTGCACTACCAGAGAAAACCAGAGAACGAATAACATGTAAATCTCATCTATAAACAAGCAAGAAATTTTACAAGCAGATCGAGCTACCTAGTGGCTGAAATATTTTTTTCTTTTAAATATATTTTTTAGGGCAAGCATTGTTTGTTTGATTGTTTTGTGTATGTGTGCATATGTATGTGTTATGTGTTGGTGTAAATGTGTTGCGTCTTTTGCTTCAATTTTTGTCAGTGTTTAATTAAGCCATATTGATTGTTTCTAAACTGTACAATGGACAGGTCATTTGCTTTAGAATTGAGCCATTGATCACAAAAACCAGAAGAATGGCTACTTTTTATTAGATAATCTTCCTTCTGATTGCATGCTATTCAGCTCCAAGATGTACATTGTATCGAAACGAGAGAGGGGGGATGGGGGGCATTAACCCACCATGAATTGCAAACATACAATTGGAAATTGGGAGCAATATTGGAATACATAATTGGAAACCCCAAATACTAAATTAGAAAATTGATTACCCCTGCCTGGCCCATGCAGATGCTTAATGCAGTCTGAATGGTACACCTATAATGCTAATCCTCGTACAACCCACCACCACACACGGCAACACCACTCAATATTCACATGTGCATGCTTGGTGCAATAATCAATTCCAGCGGCAGCCCCATTCATTATCATCCTCTTACAAATCCAATAACCCGTGTTCTGAGGCTGAAATACGCACAATGCATGTAATTCAGCATCTAGGATTTGCATACACGGCACAACTTTAATGTACACTCTACTTAGAAGATTTACCATTATTCACATACATGTATGCATGCATGCATGCATGCAGTTTAAAATGCCCCAATGCCATTTGCAACCGAGGTGTCAATTCATCACACCAATACGTATGCATGGGAACACCTGCTTCATTAAAGCCCAATGATAGATGTTTTTGGAGTTGCATAAAAACAGTCAAGATAACCTTCAGAATTTACCAAAGGTATTGAGGGAATATTTCTTGAACATTACTGTGATGCTGTGAAACGAATACAGAGGGCGCAGGGCTATTTGGCCCCTCGAAATCCAAAAATGGCCGCCTTAAAATATTAAAAGAGCCCTTGTAATTCGTCATCGTCACAGATTTTAGTTTTGATGTTTAACATCTTTACAAACACTTGGATTGTCACTCATCACACTCCAAGCCCTCTTCCCCCATCCACTCCAAGGGGAAGGGAATAAAACAAACCATCTTATAAGAGGAAACATTACAAGAAAGTGAAACTACCAATGCAGCACTAAGAAGCAAACAATATTGACGAGCCCTCCCCACTTCCACGAACAAAAGAGAGTACAAATCAATAATGTAGCATCTGCTGCAGTGTTACCCATACTCGAGCTCAATTAAGAGTATATTTTAATTTGTGTTTACCAAAGACACAATGTGTAAACAGCAAAGCTTTCTCTATAACATTTACAAAGGCAAAAGGAAACATGATGAAAGTATCAACAGTTTTTTTTTTCTCTCCCTATTCTTTGCTTTCACTTTCAACATTCATAACGGAAATAAACACCCGGAAGTAGATAACAAATTCATTCATTTTAACTTGACTGGACCTGAAAATAATTCCCTGCAAACCTCATATATATGATGAAATAATGCGTCTACCCCTACCCATAAAGGCCCTATCTCTAATTGTGTAAAGTGCTTAGAGATGGCACTGTTTCGTATAAGGCGCTTCACCCCTGTCCTTATCTCCTGTAGACTCCTAATAAAGGTTCTACCCCATACATATCAACCTACTACCTCTCTGGTGTTGACCTACCTACTTGCAAATTATGTCTCTAATGTAAGTATTGCATATCTACCCCTCTCCCCCCTGCATTCTCCCCCTGCCCCCCCCCCCCCCCCCCCATCCCTTCCGCTGCAAACCTTCACAAATACTAAAGAATTTGTGTTGTTGTATCTTTACACACTACCTTCACATTTCACCTCATCATGAATCTTTATAACCCCATAAACCTTTACACCCACATTATTAGTCACTGCCTCCCTAGGTTTGACCTGTATGTACATCTAAGCACCTATGTGACATGCCAAAGATCTGATTACATAGTTAAGGAGTCGGTGTAATATAGGTCACGTCTCTGGAACCGACTGGTATACATCTGGGCAATTCCAAGCAAACATTGACATAAGCACCCATTTTTCAAATTCGTCGAATCATAACATATTTGGTATCAAATTAAAGCTTAAAGATTAAACTATTCAGAAATGCATTTTGTTCAAAAAAAATTTTGCCGTAAACTATTATTTCATAGGAATTAATTAGCATAAATTAATTTTCAATTATTTTCACAAAATATACTTGTAAATATTAAGCTTAAAAGAGCTGCAAAAATAGGTTTTCATAAAATTTTCTTTCAGTGTTGGTAAGAACATTACTTCAATTTATCAGATAAATATCTATTTCGGAATTTTCGCTCGTTGTTCTGCTTCAGTGACCGTTTCATTTATAGTCATCTATATGTCACGCTGTTACCCTAAAAACAGGTATTTTTAATATTTCTGGAAAAATATGAATGGGAATGAAATTATTTTTTGTTTCTTCTTCATTCACCCATAGGGCTATATTATGGATGCTAAATAGCAGCATTATCTTTTACCACTAATTAATCTAAGCAATATCAATTTGGTCACGCTGTTACTTTTTTGGTAACAGCGTGACGCAACCTACTTTTTTTTTGCAATATCTCAAGAATCGTTGGATGGATTCTGTTCAAACTTTGTACAAGACATGTATTCAGAGGTATGGATTATCTGATACATTTTGGGGCCATGAGGTCAAAGGTCAAATGTCACAGCTAATTAATATGCAAAAAATATATTATTCTCAAGATATTTCAAGAATCCTTGAAGGATGACATGATAATTAATACTGGTATGCGTTCATTGAAGTAGATGACCTGATTATAGAATTTGGTCATGGGGTCAAAGGTCAACAGGTCAAATTATTGTAGTTTATTTTTTTATCTCACAAAAAATGCCAGAATTAATGTTAGAAAGAGTACTGTAGATAAAAGAAAATTCTATGAAAATGTTTGGAGCACAGGTCAAAGGTCACTCTGATAATTACCAATTCAAACACAAAAACTTACTGACATTGAAATCATGTTACATGAAACAAATCACTATATATGTACCACATAAAATTAAACATTTGTATGCTAATTTGAGAAATAAGGTCAAAGGTCAGATGTCAAAGGTCTAATATTTCATTGTTGCAATTAAGTTTGTATTTTGGGTTTGATATTTGATGGTTCCTCAAACTAAATTCTGAAAAAGATAAGAATTTCAGTTTTGTCCAAAAATATTTTTGATCAATAGAGGGCGCTAGGCTGCAAATTTGTGTCATGCGAACCATCATTTCAGAGCATCTGGGTTATATTACCCATTCATCTAGTTCTGTATAGATTCTGGATGTGACTACATCAAAATTATATAATCTTATTCATCTCATCAATATCTCCCATATATATAACATGTACAATTCAGAGGTCACGCTGTTACCGTCACGCTGTTACCGTGCACATATACGTTTATGATATCATATTTACTATTAACATTGGATTTTTTCTACATTTTTATTTGGATGTTCTAGCTTGATGTCTAGTACAAAGAATCAATGTGACAAAATTGCAAAATGTTCCTGTAGTTCACAGAGTTTGCTTAGTTTCTTACCATGTAAGAAACCCATGTCTTTTTGCCGTCCCGCTGTTACCGCAGATATTGATATTCATAATTCATAATTTAGTGGGAATTTTTATTTTCTTTCCTATTGTAAATAATTAGTAGGATAGTGGTAACAGATGCATATCAAAATTTGGTTCTGGACATTTTTATTTTGTGAGTTATTTAGACTTTCATCGTGAGAAACACCCTCCTACCGTCACGCTGTTACCTTGGAATTGCCCATCTTCATATTTAACAAGTCTATCCTGCATGCACCATTTATAAAGGAATCAAACTAGACCAATTTGTGTTAAAATCCTTCCGAAATGTAACCTTTTCATCCCTCCCTAAATCCCACTAAACTACAGGTTTAGACCTACAGATGTAACCGTACCTTGTCGGTTGAGAAAGAGATACCAAGTACAAAGGATTTTTTGAACTCGCATACTGATATAATCATTCTAAATTATGTGAAAAGTATTGCCTATTGGAGTCTTGTAAAAAACACACTTTATTTTAGCAAATTTCTCAAAAAATGTAAATAATTATATTAAAAACTTGGCATCACTCAGAGCTAAAGGGGGCTCCGATTTACAAGAGGGTATGCATAGCTTGCTTATGCCAACAAATTATTTTGAACGCCCCGCTCACTTTAACACGTCGAAGATATGTAGTTGTGGATTCATTGTTTGTTAATCTGTTGGGTCATGCCAGGGGATCCAATCGAATTGACAGGTGTACTATTTTAAAGTACTCCTGCATAAAACAAATGTCATACACATGGAACTACAGAATGTATGATCCGTTATCGTATGTATTCTTGTATTATTTTGTTCATGGACCTGCTGAAAACAGCTTCTAGTCTAGCTGAAAGTGGGCATTTTTAAAACAAATATGTACAACATTTAAAAAGAAACAAAGTATACAATCATAACTACATTACCCACACACCCATGCAAGCACACACATACCCACTCAAACCGGCACAAACACACAACAATCCCAACCATGTTTACCCTCCCTCCCTGCCCCCCCCCCCCCCCTCCCCCCTACTAAACCAGGTACATATGACCCACATGGATGGATCTAATAACATAGTTGAGAAGTCAACTGTAGGCCATGAGTCAAGGTGAAGGACAGGTGTATCATCTAACCAGACAAACCAGTACATACTCGTTTTTTTCAAGGGGGTGCTTGGGGCAATCCAGCCCCCCAAAAATGCCCCAAAAAAGGGCTGCCAAATTCATAAAAGAGCCCATATAAATTTGCATAAATGCAAAACAATATTTGTGTGCTTTTTTCATGCAAGTGAGCTTGGAAAATTATCCCCCCCCGCATCTTCTTTTTATGTTCCCTGCCGCTAAACTGAAGAAAATGGAAGAATCCTTGTTGAATTACCTTTACCGGACCCACCCCCCTCATCCCCCCCCCCCCCTTCCCCCACACCTCAAGCAAACTCCCTATCCATATGACCCATGTACAGTGCAGATCTAATTCAACATAGTGGCAGACATCATTATTATGCCATATGTCAGGGGAACAACCAGTAGGTCTATAACGCTGAAGAAAACAAACAAATCCTACAATGTACAAGGTATTAAAGAACCCCAAGTCATGGTCTCCTCAAGCCCTCTGCACACAGAGCCGACTCGACCCGATCCGACTGGTTTTCAGTCAGGCTAGAGTCGGTTTCGCTCAGTTGTAGCAGACTCAACATGTTGAATCTGCCTCATATGATCTCCGACTGGCTCTTGACCAGCAAAACTTGAGTCCTGAGGCAACGTATACAGAGCTGAACCGACTAAAAACCAGTCGGATCGGGTCGTGTCGGCTCTGTGTGCGGAGAGCGTTGTAAGCCTCCCTACTGAGATATGACCTACATACCATGCAGATCTAATAACATAGTTGATAAGTCATTGTTTGGTCATGTGCCAGGGGAACTACCAGTTGGTCTGTAATTTGTAAAACTGAAGAAAGCGATAAAACAAATCCTAAATGAGTTATTTGCTCACCCATCTCCCTCGAAAAGACCCCTTACCCAGATATGACCCAAGTACTATGCAGCTCTAACAACACAGTTAAAGGGATCTAGTAACTTTGTTGACATGTGCAAAAAGTGATGAATGGTTGATGCAATGTATATTATTGTTATCTCATATGTCCACAGGGTATTGTGTGAAAATTTCAAGTCAAATGGACATTGCATGACCAAGTAATGAGCAAAAATGCAAAGTGATATTCAATTACTCACTGCACTCACTTTGTACACAGAAGAAAAACTCGCCCGGAGTTTTTCTTATCTGAATACTTCGATCGTACATATCTTTGTAACGAAAGGGAAATTTGAAAAACTGAAACCTGTCCCATGATTTTATTGTTAATACGAATACAACAAGGTATGAGGGAACCGCTAGAATGAAAAATTTATTTTGAGGATTTGGACAATGTTACTAAGACCCCGTTTACAGTGAGAAAAAGGCAGGGCCGGGCCAGGCCCGGGCCAGGCCGCGGCCGAGTTGGCCCCGCAATTTTGTGCGTTTACAGTGCGAGGCCAGGCCGCGGCCTACATTGTAACCTTCCAATATTTTGTCGTAGTGGCGCTCTGCATGTAAACAAACGATTATTTTGGGGGGCGCGCCGGGGGTCACAGTGTAGATCCCGTCGCGCGCGCGGGATATTTCCAATGAATCTTTTCCCCAATTCCCTATGTTTATGCATGTTAAATGCACGGCGAACTTTCGAATATCACAGCTGCCCGTACCATGAAAATACCATGAAAGCGTGGGTTCGATTGTTATGGTACGGCGTCATTATCCTATGACGTAATGATCCTTTCACTTCCGGGGTAACAGTTGGCCCCGCAATTGGCCGCGCAATTGGCCCCGGTGCGTTTACAGTGAGAAAAGGCCGGGCCAGGCCGAGGCCGAGACTACCTCCAGAGCTGGTCCAAATGCGCGGCCAGTTTGGCCTCGCAATTGGCCGCGCAATTGGCCCCGGTGCGTTTACAGTGCGGGGCCAGGCCGCGGCCTGGCCGCGGCCTGGCCTGGCCTTTTGCTCACTGTAAACGGGGTCTAAGTCCCTTTGAGAAGTCATTGTCAGGGGATCTCCCAGTAGGTCTAGCTGTAGAACTGAAGAAAATAAAACAAATCCTAAATTAAACCTTTCAAGCCCCCCCCGCCCCCTCCCCTGCATCGAACGACCTCCCTACCTAGATATATGACCTACGTACTATGTGGATAGATCTAAAGTATGTACGGCCTAATAACATAGTTGATAAGTCATTGTTCAGGTAATGAGCCATGCGATTTTACATTCCTGACCTGGATCCCCTGCACAGTGTACATATTGCATATGTCAAGATCTTACTTATGTGCCCCATGAATACACCTCCACAGTCCATAGAGGACATACATGACTATCATGCCAACGTATACAGTGCATGAAGTGTTACAGATCGCTTACAGTTCCAGTACGGATTTAATTCAACATAGTTGAGAACCAGTACGGATCTAATCTAACATTGTTGAGAAGTCATTGTTTGGGTGGATTTGACAATCTTGACCTGGACCCCTACACTGTGTACATATTCATATCGCATACTGCGTGAGGGCCTGCCTTACTCACGTGCCTCATGAATACATCGCCATACAGAACAAGGTATACATGAAAATCATGACATACTTATAGTTAAGCCTGGGTCGGAACGGACGGAATACCGGAATCCGTCCGGTGTGTGCGTGTTCCGGTAATGTTTTCTCCGTTCCGGTATTCCGATGAAAATCACGGAAAACCTCTTTTTCCTCAAAAATTCATATTTTGTAGTAGAAAACTAACAGAAGAAAACAAATGACAAAAAAGTACAAGAAAGACGATGTCGAATGCAACTTACAACGACAAGAAATCCGCTGCGTTTATATGAAAGCCGATCTAACGATCGACTAGGCTAGCTACCCCGGCGCGCCCCGCACAGTCATGCAGCTGCTAGCGATATCAGTCAGAGCTAGCTAGCTGCGCCGTACCATATATGTCATCAAAACGTTTCTCAAACGTTGACATCCAGTCCGCCCTCTATCGATATCGGTACTAATAACACAGCCAGCCATATCACTTGTATACTTTGTGTGCAGGTTATGGGTCTATTTTCTTGCGCGAGATCGATCCGCCGGGAATTGGGGAAATCCCCAGCGGATGGATCTCGCGTAGGAAAATAGACCCTATAGCCTGCATGCAAAGTATAAGTTAGTGTTGACTTATTCGTGTCGTTGTATTAGCTTCAGTTCATGCAGTTTCGAGCGAGTTAGAAAATGTTCGAGATATAATCAGCGCATTTTTGTTGTTGCTGTTTTTGCAGGTAATTGTTCTCGTATTTATTTTAAAAGCCATACAAACATGTAAGTAAAATAAGAGACATTTTCGTTCCTTTTCGGCACTTTTTAAGAGTGCAACTTGCTTGCAAAGTCAAGGCAGTTGAGTTGGCCTGTCTCGCAGCGCGGGGCCTGCATGCCTGCGCTGCCGAAACCATGGCAGACCTTCTAGTGCGTGTTCGTTCCGTATCATTCATTGGCCGATTTTTTTTATCGGAACACCGGATTCCGACCGGCACAACACCGGCGGATTCCGGAACAAAAAAATTCCGACATGACTCAGGCTTACTTATAGTACTCACTGCACGCAAAGTGTTACAGTACATAGTTAAGATTTAAGAAACCAGTACGGATCTAATCCAACATTGTTGAGAAGTCATTGTTTGGGTCAGGAGCCATGGGAGTTGGCAGTCCTGACCTGGATCCCCTGCACTGTGTACATATTGCATACTGTGTGAATACACCTCCATACAGAACTAGTACACATGAACATCATGATGTGATGTACATGTATGTTGTACAGTAAATCAATTTTGTACATAGTGTACCAGGACATAGTACATGTACGTTATGTCAAACTAAAAAGTTGTTGACACAAATTATACTCGGCATTCATTACAAATCAAACAAAGCTATGAAAATGAAACCCTTCGTTTTTTTACTTGCTTGCAAAAGGCATAGATGTGTAAATAATGTTCTCCAATTTCCTTCACTATATGTATACATGCACGTACTGCATTTTGTAAATTACACTTTTATAATTACACAAAGCTTTGTCCATGGCATTTATGCTCGATAGTCTTCCTTTGAAAGAGAGTCTGACTTCTGAGTGTTTCCCTTCGGGGTAGATTTTGTCATTTTACTTTCCCTATAGATGTCCGCTACTCATTATCAACGTACATGTACCATCTCGGAATACGACTTCATGCATGTATAGAGTGCCCTCGAGGATAAGTCTATCTCATCTCCAACTTCCATTACGATAACACATTCTCTAATGTAAAATACCAATTTTGCGCAGGGTTTCCGAGACAAGGATTTGAAGGGGGGAAAAAAACAAGTCCCATTTATATCTGGATTTTTCAAAATGAAAATATTATACAGGCCTTTAGAAGAGCAAGGAAAAGGACTTGCATCATTAATGCAAATCGACAGAAGAATACAGGCCTCAAGAAAATACAGCAACTAATGAGTAGTCCTTACAAATCTTTTTCTACTAGTGCTGTTGACGAGTCACGGGTACCCGGGTCCCGCCGAAAAATGTCGAGTCCCGGGCGCAAAAATCGATACTCGATATCCCGAAAAAAAGAGCAAAAGTCCCCTTTTTGAACGCCCGAGTTATCTGCCCACTCTCATTTTCTTTTCTTTCCTTTTTCCCTCTTTGAATGCCAGAGTTTGTCATAAATACGCTGCATTTTTGTCACTTGAATGAACATGTTTTCCCAGCGGCGTGACATGCCGATAGCAAAATCAACAAATAGGTAAATTTCGGGTACCCGTGACTCGCCCGAAAATTTTTCGCGAGTCCCGGGAGGGAAACACTCCCGAAATCGACACCCCTATTTTCTACTAAACAGTAGAAAGACTACACTGATCATTACTCAGGCAGTTTCTCTTATATTTAATCTCTTTGATCGAGCCAAACGAAAAGTTAGTTCACAAGATGCACTACTTAAAGTTTTTAAGCTCAGAACAGTTATACATAATGTAAAAATAACTTTCTTTTAAAGAATAGTAAAATAAGTTATTTCCTGTAGAAGTTTTGACACGCAGTTAGATTAATTCATTATTAGCGTAATTATTTGTATCATAATAAAACAACATGCTTCTCCACATGTCACTGCTTTGGGGCCTTTAACATCCTGTGATCCTAATCCGATTATCCTCTGGATCTTGAAATTACACTTGACAGGTCATGCAAGTAATTCAAGGAAAGACTAGGAAACCCTTTAGACCATAAACAATCCTCTATTATGTAATCCCTATATCAGCACAAGAATCATACATGCTAGCCCAGTGTTAATAATAATAGAGCTCAATAGATGAGCTTACATGTGTGTTACTACAACAAAAGCTACTCCAAACACTCGAGTGATCATCGTCCTTCACATTATCAAATGAAGAAAGCCGAAAGGGAGAGAGGGGAAGGGATAGGAGGAAGAACATAAAATGACATGCGCCTCTTGAAATAATAAAGAGGTGTTCTTAAAGTCTGTCAAGTGTTTATCTACCTTTACATATAATGAAATCAAGAAAGGGAGAGAGAGAAAGAGATAGAGAGACAAACAATCAAACTAGCGTCTGAAATCATTATTTTTAAAAAGCTTTCTAAACTCACAAGTGTTGATCTACCTTGATAATTATGAAATGAAGGGAGAGAGAAAATGAGATAGGGAGAAAGAAATAAAACTACATGTAATAATGATGTAGCCTTACAAATTAAAGAAGCTTTCTTAACTATCAAGAGGGGGAGACGTGATGAGACAGATATTGGAAGAAAGAAAAAAAAACATGTTCAGTTCTTGAAATTAAAAAAAGAGGCATTCTTAACTGACAGGCACCTGATGGTAAATTCTCAAGGGGGGCATTGTGGCTGATTTGAATAACAAAGTGAGGCACTGGTCACACCATGGGGACATAAAAGGGGGGCATAAATGCACCCCGTGGGAGAGGAAAGGAGGGTCATGCCCCCTACTAAGCTTCTGTTCACCGGAGTATTCAATACCGGTGTGTATCTACCGTCCATTGTCAATAGGCGTTTGTCTATGGAAACACTGTCAACGGCACAGTGTGTAAATACAATGTGACTTACGTAACGTGCCTGGTTCGATTCTCATTTATCTGGACTATTACTGGAATGTACACCAGCAAGCCTTTCGACTCTTGAAGGACACTGTGTTCTTCCCTGATCAATACCTTTTCTGAGTAGTATGGAGTAAAAATGATCAATTTCTTTTTTTTAATGATCAAATGTACACTGCTGCACTCAAATAAATTTTCACTATTATTGTGCTAAATAAAACATGGTAAAAGCTTGAAATTAAGGAGAGCAGAAAATTAAAAGGGATCCATTAAAAATGGAGACTACCTCATAACTGGTATCATGAATTAAATATCTAAATTTAGAGAAAATGTTAATTGTGTAATACTTAGGAATTACAAGTAAATCAACATAACTATCCATATTACTCTTAACTTTTAAATTCTTTAACTAGAAACTCTTAACTCACAACTTGAAACATGAAAACTCTTTGAAAACATATCTTATCCGATACATTCCATAGTTCACCAAAGTTCATCAAGTGGTAGGTTAATAATGCATAATTTGTAATACCAGTTAACTGTTTATTTGCAAGCATTTAGATTCAATATTTGTAGTATTTTAGCAGGCAAATATTGAGTAGAGATCTATCAATCCAAATGGTCATTTGTTGACTTGTTCAATAATCCAATTAATGTTACATTCGGATTCTTACAAAAACTTAAAATAACTTAAAATAGTACTTTGTTCATAGTATCAAATTCACATACATGTAGCTTTGTGTAAATAAAATAATTATGTGTGTTATAATACAAAACTCATTGGAGAGATAGAATTCTAAAAAGAGATGTTTGTTTGTAGCTTGTTTCTTCATGATTTGGAGCTGTTTATGCACACATTTTGGTAGGGAATTTTCTTGCATCTTTTTCTTCTCACAGCTCCTCTTCATGGTAACTGCTTTCTTATCTTTGTACTCCTCATACTTGCCAGTCCTCTTCAAGTTCACTATTGATTTTGCTTCATGACCTACAGATAGAAAAATAAATAAAAACAAAATATAATGTATTCATGAACTAAAAGATAGGCAAGTAGTAATTAATTACGATGAACATTTTCTGCATCATATTGCAGAGTAGAATACTTGAATGAGTGTTGGAAAGTTCCCACATGACACAAACAAATGAGATAAAACAATTGTTACAAATATAGTATACCTGTAAAAATATTTCAGTCACAAAATTGGTTTTAAGATTCTTGTTGTATCCCTTAGAAGTTTTCACTAAATTAAAATACTACTTTTTGCAAGTGCTTCATCACTAAAGATGTTTTTTTTACATACAAGTTTCTATGGCAACCGACATGGCTAATCATAATGCACCCCTAAAAACACACAAACATAAACATCTCTGGACAGTGTAATTACATTAAATATACACTTGTAAGTTTATGTAATCCATTACAATATATTTGTTTTATATCAATATATTAGTTTTCACTGTAAATACAATATATATCATTATCATTAATCAGTGTAAACTGTACAGTGTATTCAGTACATGAAATACCTTGATATAGGGTATAAATGATAATTAAGATTATAATTACTACAATAATTAAACTTACCAAAGACAGGTCGCTGCTCGTCAAAGTAGAGTCAACTATATTTTCCAATGACTACTTTCCAGGAGAAAGATTTATGAGGAGTTTACACTAAAATACTACTCGCGCTGAACATCAGATACTGCACATGTTCTTGCATAGAGCATATATATGAGATGCTGCACACATGGGATGCTGCACATGGTTGAATAACTCACATTACTTTTAAAAAATTGATCATCCATTGTTCTAAAGTGGCCTCTTTTGTCTTACTTTACATATCCTTTCACTCACTTTTGATTAGGGCCAGCTTATAAGTGTCTCTTTCACTGTTGTTATGGTTAGTAACGTTACACTCTGTATCATAGACTGGTTAGTAACGTTACATGGTTAGTAACGTTACAGATTTTGACTGCTTATAATTAATACATCATATAATATTTGTAAAATTTGTTCCTTAATTTTGATAGAGCATTGCCTGGAAGAGAAAAATTTGAAGTAGGAATATTATAAGGCATTGCATTCTCTCTATAGAAAAATAAATCCATGTTTTGGTTAGTAACGTTACATGGCATACCAATGGTTTTTAATTTCACTCACTGTTGGCATAAGCAACTCAGATTCTTAATTTTGCATGATAAATCTATTAGAGCATTGTACTCACTAAATAAATATGATAAGTTTGTAAGGTCTTGTGTATTTTCATGCTCATAATGGCTTAATCAACTTTTTCTTAACTTACATTAGAAATAACACAGGAAAATATAACCAATATAAATTCGCTATTTTAACCCACTTTTACCACAGTCAAAGCAAAATAAATAACCTTTCCAGTAATTTTGATTTGTCTTTAATCATATACAACCAAAAAATGTAAGAAAAAGACACTTTGAAATTTTGGGGTCATGTCCACCTAATCATGGAATTGCCCATATGCAATGTACCACATAAAATTAAACATTTGTATGCTAATTTGAGAAATAAGGTCAAAGGTCAGATGTCAAAGGTCTAATATTTCATTGTTGCAATTAAGTTTGTATTTTGGGTTTGATATTTGATGGTTCCTCAAACTAAATTCTGAAAAAGATAAGAATTTCAGTTTTGTCCAAAAATATTTTTGATCAATAGAGGGCGCTAGGCTGCAAATTTGTGTCATGCGAACCATCATTTCAGAGCATCTGGGTTATATTACCCATTCATCTAGTTCTGTATAGATTCTGGATGTGACTACATCAAAATTATATAATCTTATTCATCTCATCAATATCTCCCATATATATAACATGTACAATTCAGAGGTCACGCTGTTACCGTCACGCTGTTACCGTGCACATATACGTTTATGATATCATATTTACTATTAACATTGGATTTTTTCTACATTTTTATTTGGATGTTCTAGCTTGATGTCTAGTACAAAGAATCAATGTGACAAAATTGCAAAATGTTCCTGTAGTTCACAGAGTTTGCTTAGTTTCTTACCATGTAAGAAACCCATGTCTTTTTGCCGTCCCGCTGTTACCGCAGATATTGATATTCATAATTCATAATTTAGTGGGAATTTTTATTTTCTTTCCTATTGTAAATAATTAGTAGGATAGTGGTAACAGATGCATATCAAAATTTGGTTCTGGACATTTTTATTTTGTGAGTTATTTAGACTTTCATCGTGAGAAACACCCTCCTACCGTCACGCTGTTACCTTGGAATTGCCCATCTTCATATTTAACAAGTCTATCCTGCATGCACCATTTATAAAGGAATCAAACTAGACCAATTTGTGTTAAAATCCTTCCGAAATGTAACCTTTTCATCCCTCCCTAAATCCCACTAAACTACAGGTTTAGACCTACAGATGTAACCGTACCTTGTCGGTTGAGAAAGAGATACCAAGTACAAAGGATTTTTTGAACTCGCATACTGATATAATCATTCTAAATTATGTGAAAAGTATTGCCTATTGGAGTCTTGTAAAAAACACACTTTATTTTAGCAAATTTCTCAAAAAATGTAAATAATTATATTAAAAACTTGGCATCACTCAGAGCTAAAGGGGGCTCCGATTTACAAGAGGGTATGCATAGCTTGCTTATGCCAACAAATTATTTTGAACGCCCCGCTCACTTTAACACGTCGAAGATATGTAGTTGTGGATTCATTGTTTGTTAATCTGTTGGGTCATGCCAGGGGATCCAATCGAATTGACAGGTGTACTATTTTAAAGTACTCCTGCATAAAACAAATGTCATACACATGGAACTACAGAATGTATGATCCGTTATCGTATGTATTCTTGTATTATTTTGTTCATGGACCTGCTGAAAACAGCTTCTAGTCTAGCTGAAAGTGGGCATTTTTAAAACAAATATGTACAACATTTAAAAAGAAACAAAGTATACAATCATAACTACATTACCCACACACCCATGCAAGCACACACATACCCACTCAAACCGGCACAAACACACAACAATCCCAACCATGTTTACCCTCCCTCCCTGCCCCCCCCCCCCCCCTCCCCCCTACTAAACCAGGTACATATGACCCACATGGATGGATCTAATAACATAGTTGAGAAGTCAACTGTAGGCCATGAGTCAAGGTGAAGGACAGGTGTATCATCTAACCAGACAAACCAGTACATACTCGTTTTTTTCAAGGGGGTGCTTGGGGCAATCCAGCCCCCCAAAAATGCCCCAAAAAAGGGCTGCCAAATTCATAAAAGAGCCCATATAAATTTGCATAAATGCAAAACAATATTTGTGTGCTTTTTTCATGCAAGTGAGCTTGGAAAATTATCCCCCCCCGCATCTTCTTTTTATGTTCCCTGCCGCTAAACTGAAGAAAATGGAAGAATCCTTGTTGAATTACCTTTACCGGACCCACCCCCCTCATCCCCCCCCCCCTTCCCCCACACCTCAAGCAAACTCCCTATCCATATGACCCATGTACAGTGCAGATCTAATTCAACATAGTGGCAGACATCATTATTATGCCATATGTCAGGGGAACAACCAGTAGGTCTATAACGCTGAAGAAAACAAACAAATCCTACAATGTACAAGGTATTAAAGAACCCCAAGTCATGGTCTCCTCAAGCCCTCTGCACACAGAGCCGACTCGACCCGATCCGACTGGTTTTCAGTCAGGCTAGAGTCGGTTTCGCTCAGTTGTAGCAGACTCAACATGTTGAATCTGCCTCATATGATCTCCGACTGGCTCTTGACCAGCAAAACTTGAGTCCTGAGGCAACGTATACAGAGCTGAACCGACTAAAAACCAGTCGGATCGGGTCGTGTCGGCTCTGTGTGCGGAGAGCGTTGTAAGCCTCCCTACTGAGATATGACCTACATACCATGCAGATCTAATAACATAGTTGATAAGTCATTGTTTGGTCATGTGCCAGGGGAACTACCAGTTGGTCTGTAATTTGTAAAACTGAAGAAAGCGATAAAACAAATCCTAAATGAGTTATTTGCTCACCCATCTCCCTCGAAAAGACCCCTTACCCAGATATGACCCAAGTACTATGCAGCTCTAACAACACAGTTAAAGGGATCTAGTAACTTTGTTGACATGTGCAAAAAGTGATGAATGGTTGATGCAATGTATATTATTGTTATCTCATATGTCCACAGGGTATTGTGTGAAAATTTCAAGTCAAATGGACATTGCATGACCAAGTAATGAGCAAAAATGCAAAGTGATATTCAATTACTCACTGCACTCACTTTGTACACAGAAGAAAAACTCGCCCGGAGTTTTTCTTATCTGAATACTTCGATCGTACATATCTTTGTAACGAAAGGGAAATTTGAAAAACTGAAACCTGTCCCATGATTTTATTGTTAATACGAATACAACAAGGTATGAGGGAACCGCTAGAATGAAAAATTTATTTTGAGGATTTGGACAATGTTACTAAGACCCCGTTTACAGTGAGAAAAAGGCAGGGCCGGGCCAGGCCCGGGCCAGGCCGCGGCCGAGTTGGCCCCGCAATTTTGTGCGTTTACAGTGCGAGGCCAGGCCGCGGCCTACATTGTAACCTTCCAATATTTTGTCGTAGTGGCGCTCTGCATGTAAACAAACGATTATTTTGGGGGGCGCGCCGGGGGTCACAGTGTAGATCCCGTCGCGCGCGCGGGATATTTCCAATGAATCTTTTCCCCAATTCCCTATGTTTATGCATGTTAAATGCACGGCGAACTTTCGAATATCACAGCTGCCCGTACCATGAAAATACCATGAAAGCGTGGGTTCGATTGTTATGGTACGGCGTCATTATCCTATGACGTAATGATCCTTTCACTTCCGGGGTAACAGTTGGCCCCGCAATTGGCCGCGCAATTGGCCCCGGTGCGTTTACAGTGAGAAAAGGCCGGGCCAGGCCGAGGCCGAGACTACCTCCAGAGCTGGTCCAAATGCGCGGCCAGTTTGGCCTCGCAATTGGCCGCGCAATTGGCCCCGGTGCGTTTACAGTGCGGGGCCAGGCCGCGGCCTGGCCGCGGCCTGGCCTGGCCTTTTGCTCACTGTAAACGGGGTCTAAGTCCCTTTGAGAAGTCATTGTCAGGGGATCTCCCAGTAGGTCTAGCTGTAGAACTGAAGAAAACAATAAAACAAATCCTAAATTAAACCTTTCAAGCCCCCCCCCCCCCCTCCCCTGCATCGAACGACCTCCCTACCTAGATATATGACCTACGTACTATGTGGATAGATCTAAAGTATGTACGGCCTAATAACATAGTTGACAAGTCATTGTTCAGGTAATGAGCCATGCGATTTTACATTCCTGACCTGGATCCCCTGCACAGTGTACATATTGCATATGTCAAGATCTTACTTATGTGCCCCATGAATACACCTCCACAGTCCGTAGAGGACATACATGACTATCATGCCAACGTATACAGTGCATGAAGTGTTACAGATCGCTTACAGTTCCAGTACGGATTTAATTCAACATAGTTGAGAACCAGTACGGATCTAATCTAACATAGTTGAGAAGTCATTGTTTGGGTGGATTTGACAATCTTGACCTGGACCCCTACACTGTGTACATATTCATATCGCATACTGCGTGAGGGCCTGCCTTACTCACGTGCCTCATGAATACACCTCCATACAGAACAAGTACACATGAAAATCATGACATACTTATAGTAGTACTGCACGCAAAGTGTTACAGTACATAGTTAAGATTTAAGAAACCAGTACGGATCTAATCCAACATTGTTGAGAAGTCATTGTTTGGGTCAGGAGCCATGGGAGTTGGCAGTCCTGACCTGGATCCCCTGCACTGTGTACATATTGCATACTGTGTGAATACACCTCCATACGGAACTAGTACACATGAAAATCATGATGTGATGTACATGTGTATGTTGTACAGTAAATCAATTTTGTACATAGTGTACCAGGACATAGTACATGTACGTTATGTCAAACTAAAAAGTTGTTGACACAAATTATACTCGGCATTCATTACAAATCAAACAAAGCTATGAAAATGAAACCCTTTGTTTTTTTTACTTGCTTGCAAAAGGCATAGATGTGTAAATCATGTTCTCCAATTTCCTATTATGTATACATGCACGTACTGCATTTTGTAAATTACACTTTTGTAATTACACAAAGCTTTATCCATGGCATTTATGCTCGAAAGTCTTCCTTTGAAAGAGAGTCTGACTTCTGAGTGTTTCCCTTCGGGGTTGATTTTGTCATTTTACTTTCCCTATAGATGTCCGCTACTCATTATCAACGTACATGTACCATCTCAGTATTCGACTTCATGCATGTATAGAGTGCCCTCGAGGATAAGTCTAGCTCATCTCCAACTTCCATTACGATATTACATTCTCTAATGTAAAATACCAATTTTGCGCAGGGTTTCCGAGTCAAGGATTTGAAGGGGGGAAAAAACAAGTCCCATTTTAAATATCTGGATTTTTCATAGTGAAAATATTATACAGGCCTTTAGAAGAGCAAGGTAAAAGAAAGGCATAAGGACTTGCATCATTAATGCAAATCGACAGAAGAATACAGGCCTCAAGAAAATACAGCAACTAATGAGTAGTCCTTACAAATCTGTTTCTACTAAACAGTAGAACGAGTACACTGATAATTACTCAGGCTGGTTCTCTTATATTTAATCTCTTTGATCAAGCCAAACAAACCATTCATAAGATGCACTACTTAAAGTTTTTAAGCTCAGAACAGTTAATACATGTAAAAATAACTTTCTTTTAAAGAATAGTAAAATAAGTTATTTCCTGTAGAAGTTTTGACACGCAGTTAGATTAATTCATTATTAGCGTAATTATTTGTATCGTAATAAAAACAACATGCTTCTACACATGTCACTTCTTTGGGGCCTTTAACATCCTGTGATCCTAATCCGCTTATCCTCTGGATCTTGAAATTACACTTGACAGGTCATGCAAATAATTCAAGGAAAGACTAGGAAACCCTTTAGACCATTACAATCCTACATAATGTAATCCCCATATTTATCAGCACAAGAATCATACATGCTAGCCCAGTGTTAATAGAGCTCAATAGATGAGCTTAAATGTGTGTTACTACAACAAAAGCTACTCTAAACACTCGAGTGATCATCGTCCTTCACATTATCAAATGAAGAAAGCCGAAAGGGAGAGAGGGGAAGGGATAAGAGGAAGAACATAAAATGACATGCGCCTCTTGAAATAATAAGAGGTGTTCTTAACTGTCAAGTGTTTATCTACCTTTACATATAATGAAATCAAGAAAGGGCGAGAGAGAAAGAGATAGAGAGACAAACAATCAAACTAGCGTTTGAAATCATTATTTTTTAAAAAGCTTTCTAAACTCACAAGTGTTGATCTACCTTGATAATTATGAAATGAAGGGAGAGAGAAAAGGAGATAGGGAGAAAGAAATCAAACTACATGTAATAATGATGTAGCCTTAAAAATTAAAGAAGCTTTCTTAACTATCAAGAAGGGGAGACGTGATGAGACGGATATTGGAAGAACAAAAAAAAAAAAAAAAAAACAGTTCTTGAAATTAAAAAAAGAGGCATTCTTAACGGACAGGCACCCGATGGTAAATTCTCAAGGGGGGCATTGTGGCTGATTTGAATAACAAAGTGAGGCACTGGTCACACCATGGGGACATAAAAGGGGGGCATAAATGCACCCCGTGGGAGAGGAAAGGAGGGTCATGCCCCCTACTAAGCTTCTGTTCACCGAGTATTCAATACCGGTGTGTATCTACCGTCCATTGTCAATAGGCGTTTGTCTATGGAAACACTGTCAACGGCACAGTGTGTAAATACAATGTGACTTACGTAACGTGCCTGGTTCGATTCTCATTTATCTGGACTATTACTGGAATGTACACCAGCAAGCCTTTCGACTCTTGAAGGACACTGTGTTCTTCCCTGATCAATACCTTTTCTGAGTAGTATGGAGTAAAAATTATCAATTTCTTTTTTTTAATGATCAAATGTACACTGCTGCACTCAAATAAATTTTCACTATTATTGTGCTAAATAAAACATGGTAAAAGCTTGACATTAAGGAGAGCAGAAAATTAAAAGGGATCCATTAAAAATGGAGACTACCTCATAACTGGTATCATGAATTAAATATCTAAATTTAGAGAAAATGTTAATTGTGTCTCGTTTCATTTCTTTATATAAGAAAATAAACATGAAAAGACCGTTACACAGTGGTACTGCATTGATATTGATTTTTGCCCTCATTTGCAATTTTAATGGATGCCTCGTAAGACTTTCAAGATCAATGCTCATGAATAGAACCCAAACAAATGATGCCATTTGAACAAATCAATGTCTCATTCTTGCATAACGATATTTATGCATAAAATGCATGTATATTCTCTGTCTATGCACTGAGATGGTTAATAGTACATCCACTATAAGAGATGCTATTCAGCCTCTCAAGACGGAGCACCGACTGATTTTAACATAATATTGAATGTCGGAAGATGTCAATACAGTATGATGCATGCATGCAACCGGTCTATACTCTATTCACTCGGCGAAATACAATGCAAAATCATACAATGCTCACTATACCTTCCACATCTTGTACAAGGTCAGCATTATGTATAATCTACACAGTGTCAGAGCCTAACGGTAACGGAGAATAGTTAGTATGCATGGGTATGATAATAACACACACACAGCCGAGACGAGCTGTTCATTGCATTTGCAACAAGTTCACAGCCTATGGATGAACGTGCACGACCGACGACACGTACAGCAGTAGCAACCGGCCACACCATTGGCTATGCATTGCACAGTGCTGCGTTGCGGCCCATGTAAAAATGCAAGCGTTGGCAGGCTTTCAAGCCAAGCGTCGAGGCATGATCTAGACACTCGGGCGATGACCATGGGAAAAAATGCAATTAGTAGCGGCGAGTAACAATGCCACAGGAGGCACACGGCTACTCAACCAGAACCGCATAACACGAATGGCATGCCAAATCAAATGCCATACATACAGTCATGCTCAACAACAAATATTCCTCTTCCCAATGATATACCGATTGTACATAGAGGCGATTTATAAGCAGTTTTTCTTCATCTAGAGTAGATAGCAGTTACATGTATGAATGCCACAAACAAAAATGAAACTACAATCTGTTCGCCCTTTGATTTTGGGTTTAATGACCACAGTAATATATTTATAATAACAGTAAATAAGTCAGTAAACGTATTCAAAAATATAACTTCAGAACAGAAAATCTTGCTTAAAATCCAATTAAATATTGCTCCCCCAAATATCACAAAAATTATCTGATATCTCCACTCTGGATGTACTTCTCTGACTTAATTTCCAGAATGTTCACACAAATTTATTTTGATATATATGATTTATTGTATTTCTGTAGTACCATTATTATTGTGAAAAATTATGGGGCATAAAACATCAGCTCTAGTAATCAGGTACACACAGGCATATTGATGGGAAATTGAATGAGAGCATACTATACATGTATCGCCTCATATTTTTCTGTACTTCACAGCTTTTTAATGTATGTATATCCCATTAGGTAATTGACTTGTGAGTGTGCTCCAAATAAATAGGCTTTCTACTAATTAATTTTGTGCATGAATATGAAGCTTGTCAAAGTAATTGCTCATTACTCATTTTCTATCACTGTCAGTGACTCAGAGCATTTCCACCGGGGCTCTCTTTGAAATGTTTTTTTCTGACTAGCCCAGATGGGCACAATTATAAGAAAGCTTGCCTGAGAACACATGATGCTTGCCCAAATTTGGTGCATAAGAAAAAGAGCATTCAATTTGTCGTTGTTGTTGAAAAATATGTGGTTAACATGAGTTACAAGTTGCTGTCAATAACTTTCTTGCATTTTATTCACCTAGTTTAAATGATAATTTAGATCTACATCAGGGGGAAAACAAATAATTTATTTTGCGAGGGCCTCCTTTTCAAGCTTGCCTGCATGAAAAAGACATTCAAAAAATTGATTTGCATTAAGCTCTAAGCAAATTTTCAGGGCTCTTTTGGGCTTTTCGTGGGCTAATTCGCCCGATCCCCCCCCCCCCCGAGTATTTTTTTCACTGATCTTTAATAAGGCAAGCGAATTCAAATTCTACTTGCCCCACACTGATTGTCACTTGCTCCAGCCCCCAGACAAGCAAGCAAGTGGGTTTGTAAAGCCCTGCAATGCATACACACTTGACCTGACTGCTCAAAAGTAAGTTAATTTCAGTTTATGGCATACAAATCAAATAACATGTTGAGTGTCGGCACAAAACCCCTAAATCCCATCTCCTCCATAGATCTAAAGTATAGTACATGTTAGAAGTATCCATAATTCCATATGTATACACGGATAATATGTACGTATGTAAATCCATTATTATGCTAGCTACTTTTGTACATGTACCAGACACATCCATTGACAACCTGGAAAAATCACAGAAAAGGTTTCCAAAAGCAGCTTATTATTTCTCACTTAAACCCAAGGTATTGATGAGATGAAGTGGTTACCGTGGCAACATGCTCCAAGGCTGATACTTGTCGCCTCTCTCCCGAGAGAGAGAGAGAGGAGACCGGAGTAGGAGCAGGCCACCATACGTGTACAATGTGTGTATTAAATCTCTCCCCCTCTCACACTTTTCCCTACATGTATATTATCTGCTTTCTCTATCTCCCCTTCTCTCTCTCTCGCTCTCGATGTATACCTCTTTCAACTCCATGCATTAGCCACACCCGCTTGTATTTTTCTCACTACTACTGAAACATGTATGAATTATAACCTGCATGTATGTTCGCTTTATCACCTAATGAAGGAAATGAAGCATTTGTATACAGAGTATGTTATGTAAAATGTAACTTGATCGTATCGCTCTCTGCTGCCTAAATGGAAATAACACAATTTGCTTTCCTGAACAAATAATTCATTTCCTTATTTTCTTCAAAAGGCAGTACTACATCTTTATACAATATCAACATGTATACGCTCTTTCACACCATACTGTATGTAGTGTACGCCACATGTATCACATTCACAAACCGAGGTAAAGTCGTCATACACGTACAATGTATGTGTGATTGCCCATTTTTATCCCACTACTTTTCTCATTTTCCCAATACAACTACATGGCTCGACACTAGAACTTGCCTTATTGCCCAGGGCAAGTCAAAATTGGGGGCAAATGCTTTTAAATAAATAATTTGTACCCCAATGCAGGAATTAATTTGTAATTTTAGGGGGCTACTTTTCCAGAATTTGTTCACATAATACCCTATGGTAATTTTAGGGGCTACCTACTAATTTCAGGGGGCTATTTTGAAAATTAGCCCGGGGCAAAATCGCCCCCAGTCCCCTTATATTTCCTACCCTGTTGTACACTGTAAGTGGCATCCTTGTTTTAACTTGCATCAAATTGTTTGTTTTTCTTGTCAATATCACACACTGAGTGAAAAGGGGGCCTACATTTCTTCTTGTTTCCCCAATAATACTTGCCCAAATATGTCTTTCACTTGCCCCGGTCAATTAGGCAATATGTTAATAAATGAAGCACCCTAAAACTGGCATCACTGCTTACATGTATATAATGCTAGCCAGTATCACACTAAGTGAAAAGGGGGCCTACATACATTTCTTTTTTCCCCGTTAATACTTGCCCCGGTCAATTAGGTAATGTGTTAATGAATAAAGCACTCTTGATACTGGCATCACTGCTAATAATGTAGCCAGTATCGCACACCGAGTAAAAGGACACTGTACTACTGGCAATATGAATGACCCTATCTCCTAGCCCTTGGGATGCCAAATGCAAAGCTCATCATCCTACCGGGAGACGAGAGATGCACTGTGAGCCTCCGAAGTGAAATGGGGAAAGGGAATATTTGAACCTTACTCCGTAGTCTGTACAGTGTAGCAAGATATGTATGTATGTCAATGAACTATTACATCCAAGGCCCCACACTAACTTCTTTTTTGCTTGTGGCCTGGTTGGGCAAGTAAAAAAAATAAAATTCTCACATGTTGATGGCCCGAAACAAACATTTGATCGGCCCCATAATTTCATATCATTTGTAAATTGTCTACTATTGTCTACTAGGGGGAAAGGGAATATTCAAACCTTACTCTGTAGTCTGTACAGTGTAGCAAGATACGTATGTATGTCAATGAACTATTACACCCAAGGCCCCACACTAACTTCTTTTGCTTGTGGCCTGGTTAGGCAAGTTATTTAAATTCTCACATGTTGATGGCCCGAAAATATTTGATCGCCCTATAATTTCATATCATTTGTAAATCGTCTACTATTGTCTACTAGGGGGGAAAGGGAATATTCAAACCTTACTCCGTAGTCTGTACAGTGTAGCAAGATATGTATACATGTATGTCAATGAACTATTACACACAAGGCTCCACACTAACTTCTTTTTTGCTTGTGGCCTGGTTGGGCAAGTAAAAAAAAAAAAAATCTCACATGTTGATGGCCCGAAACAAACATTTGATCGGCCCCATAATTTCATATCATTTGTAAATTGTCTACTATTGTCTACTAGGGGGAAAGGGAATATTCAAACCTTACTCCGTAGTCTGTACAGTGTAGCAAGATATTTTTTTCTCTCACATGTCGATGGCCCAAAACAAACATTTGAACGCCCCATAATTTCATATCATTTGTAAATTGTCTACTATTCGAAACCTTACTTCCTTTATTGTTTAACCCGTTCCCTTTGAGTTTATGAAATCCCTATAGACTTTGTACACAACCCACCCGGTTCCCGTAGTCAAGGGGTTAAAACTGCAACAATTTATGAGGCTTAGGGTAAGGGTTAACTGATTATTATGCTTGTTCGGACTGTCCCAAAACTTCAAATAATTTCTGTTGTCACTCATAGTTTGGCCAGTCAGTACACAAATTACCCCAAAAGTCAAAACATCAAAACATACCAGTTAAACTTCCCACTTGAGAAATTTCCCATGGCCTTAGAACTTGGGAAATGTCCTGCATACCAGCAAATACATGAAATACTCAGAATTTTGCCATTGTGACGCGAACGGCTAAAATAAGTACATGTACTACCAATAATTAGTCATGTGACAAGCTGACAGCGCAACTTACTTTGTTGTAGATGTGCTCTGCATACTCAGCCCTGCATGTACGCAGACAACGCAAAATATTACCATTTTGTAATGGCAGTGGTGTAAACTGCTAGCAAAACTATGCAATGTTAAATTACAAGAACTTAAATAACTACAAGTTTGGGCCAGTGTGAACACGCCTTCTGATTAGAGAAATGTCAAGGCAATGGCAGACCCCGCTACAAGCAAAACTGCACACATTATCCCCATGCACTTTGGTGCCCTTTACATGCATATATCATCACCTTACACTACATTAATGTCCACTCACGTACATACCCAGAGGCCTCAAAAACTTGTGTACAAACTCAGAGTAAAATGCATAACTGCACACATGTACACACTCATAAACTAAACTAAGATGCATACAAGCACTCTGTACATCCATATGGATAGACATGTATACAAAATTACCACAAATATACGTTGTATATTACAAACACAAACTAATGCACACCCCCTTGCCAAAGCATGCCCTACTACACATCCACACCAACACACATACTCACACACATATTTACACACACCCCTACATACACCCACACATACACCCACACACACATCCACCCGCACACACATCCACCCACACAAACAAACACATACATACTTACACATACATACACACGAACACACTCACAAGTGACACACACACACATAAAAAAATAAAAAAATACTGTACATGATGATAGCAGGAGTGCATGCACCTGGATTAAATGAGAAATCCAGTTCTCACGAATTAGAGACCCTGCGAGCAGCAGACAGGGGACAAAATGTCACACTCCATGTTGTCTGTGGATACATTGTGACAGTTATAACAGGCGGGTCGTGTACGAATGTCCATGTACTGACTTTGTGACAGAATAACAGGCAGGTCATGTATGAATGTCCATCCTGTGCATACTTGCAGGGGGGGAAAGGAACATTTATTTTTCGGGGGCTACTTTCAAGCTTGCCTTCATGAAAATAACAACTCTAAAATTTGATTTGCATTGAACTCTATGCAAATTTACTGGGGCTCTTTTATGGTATTTCAGGGGCGAATTCATCCTGAGCCCCCATGTATTGTGTCACTTCTGACTTGTGTTATAAACCAAGCCTCCAGACTAACATTTGTTTTTCTATTTGCCCATTCGGTCAAGTAATATCAGATTATATTTAAATTTCACTTGCCGAACAGAAAATTGACTTGCCCCCAAAATTATAATATGAATCAAAGGGAATATGAATTGTTCTAGGTAGCTCAATCTGCTTGGTAAACGTATTGCATGTTTTCTAGATGAGATTTTACATCATGTAAGGAATTTCATTCTCTCAGTTGTAGTTGAACCGAAATGTTAGTTACCACATCAGGCAACCAAACTAGACCATTTTAAATTTTACTTGTTCAACAGCAATTTTACTTCCCAGCAACCCAAAAAATACCTTTTTTTTTCACGAGGGCCATTTTGAAAATTTTGAGGGAGAAAAACGCCCTCGTGAAAGAGGGCTATTTTGGGGCTCACAGGGGCTCTTATTTTTGTTTACATCGTTTACACTGCTCACAGGTCTAATAAATGATTATCAATATTTATCATGATGTGACCTATCCGAGTATGCCATGTTTGGTACGTTTCTGGCGCTTTCCGATCATGCAGAAAGATTTTTTTCGCCCCCGTGCCGTGGCTCACGGGGGCGATTTCAAAGGTTTCGGGGGCGAATCGCCCGTCGCCCCCGTGTATTTTTTTGGTTGCTTCCCAGGTGCGCAACCAGGCCAAGTCAGGAAACCTTTTGAATATTCGTATTTGTCGTGGGCCCCCAGATTCAGGATTAAGAAAAAGGGTAATTTTTTTAGCATTGATTAAAAGTGATGCACATTCGCGTTTTGGACCCTGCATGATGCAGATATCATTTTTCATTTACGAATGTCACACTTATTAAAGATAAATCCGATTCCGAGTTTTGAAATTTTTTTCTCATTACACAAAACACTGTGCCTTCAATATTAGAAGTTCAATAGAGGACTTTGCCACCACCCACTTCGGTATAATGTCAAATGGCAGGGAATTCATGTTGGAAGTTTTATCTGTCGGATATATTCTACATGTATGTACTTATTCCTCTATTCGGAAACCATACAAAAGGTTGAACATGTGCATGTACACTGTATACTCTTGGGTATCAAATGTAACTGATGACATCTCATTTTCATTACACCACAATACTATCTGAGTGTAAAGTTCAACGTAGGGCTTTGCCCACAATATGTGCTCAAACGTATGCCAAAAGGCATACCCAGGGTAGATAAGGGAGGTTTATGTAGATCTTTATGAATCTGAATCAACAGAAAATGTTTCATTAAATCCAGAATTAATTCAGAACCTATGTCAGAAAATATGTAGGATATTTTGCAAATATTTTACACTAGCATCTCACATGTATTCTGATGTCACTTCATTTAGTACATGAACAGGTACAGCACGTGTATGTGTATGTTTACATGAAAGTTCAATCAAGGGCTTTTACCCAGAACAATATGTCAAAAGGCATGGGGTAGAAGTTGGTCGTTTGATCTGTCGGAATCAATAGAAAAGAACACTAGGGATCAAACATCCCCCAGATAGAGAGAGAGTGCGATTTCCACGGAGGCGGGGGCTCAAAAACCGACACAAGAACAGCCCAATGACAACCACTGGTCTTTGACACTCTCTGTGTTGTACTATGCCTACTTTAATACCTAAATCAGTGAATTTACCAACTGGTGTTGTTTCCAGTGATTGGGAGGTTACTTTCAAGAGCCCAAATGATTCTAATCACCTTGGTGAAATTTAAGTTTTGTATACATGTACGCATTCAAATTAAATGGAGATCTGATTAAAAAGTGTTTCCACGGACAACTAAGAAGCTTGTTTGACATAGCAACCACTAGGTATGCATTTTTTTACAATTTTAAAAAGAAGAATAACTGGCAATATATGTCACCAATTGCTGCCTGCTAGGGCTGTCCATATGAAAGGTGCACAGCTTTGAAACCGTAATTACAAAATGGCATATTGCGCCGGGCCGTCTTTGAGACCGTGTGCCCGCCGTTCGTTACACTTCACAGCAGCGCGGCTCCCGTTCTCCCCAGCTCCCCATCCAGTAAGCAATCAATGTACAGCTAGCAGACATGGGCTGCCTGCATTTATTACCTGCAATTTCATTTTGCAGGGGGTAGAAATTGATAGCATGCAAATGTCAACGGTGGCTCTGGCCGGCCGTGTCAACAGTCGGCATTTCCTACACAAGCAGACTCAAGGCATACCACCAGCTACCCAGGCAAGCTAGCTACCTACCTTCCCAGTACGATTAACTATGTAACGTTGTATGCTATCTAACACATACTAGCCTGGTCAACCTTTCTACTGAATCTCCCTCTCTCTCTTTCTCTTTATTGACTAGAGCCGCATTGAATTATTGGCTCTACTCTATCATGCCCCGTTAGGCCGTTAGCGGCATTTAGCGGGCCACCCCCTCCATACACTTGCCCAGCATGCAGTACTGCAGCCCTTTAGCGCGCTCTCGACGCTGCAGACAGTTCTGTGTGCTTGATGATGATTAATTTGTGCTTTGAATTGATTTACCAACCTACGTTTTAATGTGCAGCCTACACTGTCACGGGGAGGCAGCATATGAAATATGCGTGGGCAGTAAGGAGGACAATAATGAAGACTAGCTCAGGCAGCAACGTACATGTAATGTATGTACTATTCATTGTACATCAGGATGCCTGCAATAGTGATATAGTGCCGTACAGTTTTACATGATTGCGCAGTGGTGCACTAGCAGAAAATCACATGCAATATGCATTTACATACATGTATGATACATTTATGTTCACACTTCACAGAAACATTGAACACTTGCTTGACAGGGCTCCAAATAAGCCCTGGCCTGGGGCCAAAAATATGATCTCTAGAGGTAAACAACATTTCACTTTTTCAGTAATGCTTGATTTTACTTGCTCAATATGGCAACCAAATATGACAAATTTTGTTCTGCTTGGGCCACCAATTTTAGTTTCTAAAAATTCAAGATGCTTCTATTTTACTTGCCAGACTGAGCAACAAAAATAAAACAAAATTCTAGCATTGCAAAGCTTGTACTTCCTACAGGTCAAGCTGACAGATTACAAATACATGCAGATGAACTTCCAGAAAAATTTGATGGCATTTAGAATTTAGTTTTACTTTTTGTTTCAGTATTTAACTAGCATTCAGAATTAACCTTGTCACTGCCATATACACGGGGTGGCCCAGAAAATACAATTGCATACTTTTCATGAAGATAAAATGACAGATTTCACTGGATATGGAATTATTTACTGAGAAAAATTATACCTAGATCAGAAATTTTGGTAAATCAGCTTCAATTTTAGTGAGACAATGTCCGGTTTAAAACTGATCTGAATTTTCAATCAAATTGTTCCCGGAAAATTTGCCTCTATCCAACCCCCAAAATACTTTTTTTTCACGAGGGCTATTTTGAAAATTTTGAGGAAAAATAAATGATTATCAATATATCCATGCTGCAAACCAACTGATTATGCCATGATCGGCACGTTTCTGGCGCTTTCAGATCATGCAGAAAGATTTTTATTTATTTTAATTTTCGCTCCCGTGTAGTGGCTCACAATGGCAATTTCAAACGTTTCAGGGGGCGAATCGCCCGTCACCCCCGTGTATTTTTGGGGCTGCCTCTATCGCTTGCCATCTTGTTCGTAAATATGCATTCCTTGGATAACTGCAAATGATTGCTTATTAACAATATTCATCAAGTGTTGCATAATATTATGGCAAGCAAAAAAGGCAAATTTTTCAGGCCACAATTTTGTTGACTTTTGAACAAAAACCAAGATGGTCTTTTACGAATGGACGACTTGAACTAGCCCTGTAGTGAAACGGTTACACGACGGTTAACCGACCGGCATCGGCAAAAACGTTTTCATTTTCACGGTTTTGGTTAACCGGAAATTTTTATTTTTTGTTTTTGTTTTTTCTTTTTCGGTTACCCGTTCGGTTAACCGTTTTTTGCCGTCGGTTAACCGGTTTTCCAAATACCCAACTTACTACAGGGTTAACTTGAACCCTATCAGTGAAAAAAAAATACAACGGGCTCAGTGCAATTTAGCCCCCGATTTAGCCCCTGAAAAGCCCAAAAGAGCCCTGGAAAATCATGAAAGAGCCCCCAAAAATGTGCATAGAGTTCAATGCAGAATATATATTTTAGAGTGCTATTTTCATGCAGTCTGAGAGCTTGAAAAGTAGCCCCCGAAATATTTGTTTTACTTTTTTCCCCTGGAACCTACAATAATGGCAAGTACTACTCTCCGACCAGTAACTAACAAGGAGGATAAATTCTAACAACGTCCTAACTTGAATGGCTTCTCTGGTAATTACGCTTGATAAGTTCCCTCTTTTGGGTAGTCATTATCACATTGCATGTCCAAGGAAAATCATCAATCACAGTCCCATCAACCTTGAAATAAATACCAGGAAATCCACTTGCTCACCAGAAGTGAATAAATTACACTGCCTATAATTTTTTTTTTTTTTTAATACATCATATTTTAAATCTGCACATGAGGTTGCCAATTTCTTGGTTTCTTTTTTTAGTAAATATTCATGAATGCTTGGTTGTTTCCTATATTGATAGAAGATTCAATAAAATTAGATTTTAAGACATGTACTGCTTCCAATAAGGCAAATTCAGGTCAGGTGTAAAGAAAACAAAGAGTTTAATAATCAATCATGACATTCATTGTATTCTATGGAAGGGCACATTTAGGGCATGCATGCTAATTTAATTTACAAAATTGAAATCCAACATATTGTTTCCTTCTTTAATAGTTGGGACATTCGATGCAAAGTTGCACAACAATGTTGTACATTTTCAAGGTGAGGAATCCAGGGCAAACTATCTATAGGGCAAACTATCTACATTCATTATTAATATAATAATGCAAATTTGAAGTACAGTAGAACATGTTGTTTCCAAATTTCATGGCAAGTAAGTTCACTGTGAAATGTTACTGAGGTAATTAATGTAAAGAGCTTAGAGATGATTATCGATGATAGGCACTATACAAATTGAAACATTAATATGAAATAGGGGTATAATGGGATAATCATATTGTAAAATTTAAAGACCTGTTTACAAATTTCATGGAAAGGAAGGTCAGTGTGAATGTAATTGAGGTATAAAATACAACATATTGGTTCCAATTTCATTGGCAGGGCATTTCAGGGCATGCTAAACAAAAAGTGCATCCTGGTCATGAATAGGGGTATAATAGGATAATCATATTGTAAAATCGAAAGATAACATGATACTGTTTACAAATTTCATGGCTAGAGAAGTTCAGTGTGAATTGTAATCGAGGTACACAATTAAAATACAACATATTGTTTCTGATTTCAATGAGAGGGAATTTCAGGGCATGCTAAACAAAAAAGTACATGTACATCCTGGTCATGAATAGGGGTACCTTGCCTGCGTGGGAGTTCTCATAGATGCAGCATGTAAACCTCCAAATCGCATAATGGGGTAATCATGTTACGCCTGTTAGGACTGCCACTGTGAGCACACACATCATGTACACATACACATACACATACACACACGCACAAGCACACACACGCAAGCACATACACACACACACAAGCACACACACGCAAGCACATACACACACACACACACTGGTGCACACGCAAGTGCAAAATTGCACATGTGAATACTGGGAATGCACTGTACATCCCCCGCAAGATGCAGCAACCTATAGATGCACCGAGATCGAACACACACACACACACACACTCACACCCACACACACATATCTCTCTCCACACAAACAAACACACACACAGAGTGAGACGGGGTATTGCCTGGGCACACACTACACAGTGATAGTGAATGTCACAGATGGCGGAAAATGCATGCAAATGGATAGTGTATATCCACAGGTGTGGCTCTATAGTATACCCGCATCCTCTCTCTTTTTCCCCCTCACTTTTCCCCTTCAATTTGCCCCATATTTTCTGTTTTTCTTTCTCTTTTTTGTTTTTGTTTAGGTTTTCCGTAAGATTTAGATTTTTCTATCCCTTTCTCCTCCCTTTTTTCTCTCTTCCTGTTCCTCTAATGTTCACATCTTTAATTCTTCCTCTGTATCTGTAAGTAAATATAATACCTCACTTCAAACTGTTCAGTAGGGTTTTTATTACATGTTTGTACTCCTATTCAAACCTTTTTTTTATTTCATTAGTTTTCCTTCTCTCCTTAATCTCTCATAAATATTTGTTTCCTTTTCGACATTCCATCTTCATTTGACATTTAAATGTTGTTCGTTTATAATAATTTAAACACTTAAACGGGCATTTTGTTATACGCCGCACGCGGCACAACATTTTCAAGTTAACAATGCAGGGTGAGAATTTATTGCAGTGGGAATGGGACAATTTTATTATTACTGATTTCCAATTATATTTATAAACCTACATTTTACAATGAATCCCTATTTCACAAGGATGCATATTAAAATATTTATTTAAAATCATGCAAACAATACATAATGCTAATGAACAGTCTAGACATTGATATGGCACATTCATATAAAGTTATTACTAATTATGGATATTATCATTACCATATTTGAATATATCCACTACAACATACACAGGGAAATTTAACAGAAAATGTAATTTTAAAAACATGCACACATACACTCACAATTTTTACGAGCTATTGTATTACAAAAGTGTGCATGATATTCATTACACAAGTACACCCACACACATCATCATGTTACATAAATTTACAAACAGTTTGCCGACATCCCAGGGACCCATGGATACTGCATTATTAGGGGTGATGATTTTCTGTTTCCCCCCAAAAAAGGTTGCTTTTAATTGGATTTCTGTTTGGCCATTGAATTTGTACATTTTCTAAAATGTAAATTCTGTTTCAGAGCAATTTAAAAAAAAAGGAAAATAATTTTTTTTTTTTTCAAAGATGTGATTAAATTATATATAAGAATTATCCATGTTAACTATATATTATTAGTAAATATGGAAACAATTATTCTGTGATTACTGTCCGTTTTCTGCGATCGTGGAAAATCATATATACATATTAGAGAAGAAATCAAACCTAGGTAGGACCATAGTTGAAAACACACTTTATAAAAAGCACAGAAAGGGCAGTGACCCATTGTAACACATTATTAGCCTAATGAGTGCTACATGACTGATCAGTGTCATTATTCTGAAGTTTTGTGTTCCCTAAATTGTAGTGGTTGGACAAACCTTTCCAAAATGGAGCACCTTCTGTTAAAACCACAGGTTAATTTACTGAAATGGTAAAATATAAACACAGCATTCTATCCAAACCAGAAACGTAAGTGGCCAACGAAAGAAGTATATCTTCATCTACCTAAGATAGCTAAACATGGTCAATTTAAAGTTCAACTTTTATTGCAATAAGATATTCAAATTTCTTAGTTTTGCCGGGCTTTGCTTAATCATGAGAACTGTCTTAACCATAAATTTGCTCCCTTTCACTTCAATTTAAAGTATTTTGTTTTCATCATAATAATATATAAACACTCAAACTGTCACATGGTGTTGTAAGATCTTTGCAATTATTTCCCTATTTTACTACAATTACAATGTGTGGGGATATCTACACTACTTCAAAAAATGAAGCAATATGAAATGACAAAATACAACTTTGCTACTAATCACACAGCAAGTGATCACACTGGAAAGAAAAAACAATTCCCAGAAATCCATTTTTTATTTTGCAAATTGAATTACTAGCATCAAGATTCTGCATATTGCAATTACCATCTTCTGCACACACAAAATGACATGGCATATTCCTAAAAGTCAATATTATATATTTTCATTTTACTCCAAGTATTCTAAGATAAGTTCATTTTTAATTTTAAAATATTCCATTCACTTTTTACAAAACTTTCACAAGTTGTGAAAAAGGACTATGAATCTAATGCTGTTAGGTAAACAAAAAATCCCGGCCCGTTCTCGGATCGTTAGAATTCTATATCGCTAACGAGATCTCGGATCGGATCGGATCTCGGAGAAAAAAAATATTGCAATTTGCTCTGAAAAAATGGAGCGTTGTAGACTCATCTTTCTTGTTTTATATGGCAAAAATATTAATAATAATGACGTTTCGAGGCATGTACATATCAATTTTTACGGAAAAATAATATTCAGATTATTCAGAGTTTCGCAAGAAAAGTATTTTTTCGATGGTTTGTTCGGCATCGCACCACACGTTTCACAGAAACTCAACCCGCCAATCGCGTGGAAAACCGCGCTTGTGAGCCACTGCCGGGCCACTGCCCTCAAAAATCGGCTATAAATTACCCTTTTAGGGAACCACACAATTCTGGTAATCTACTTACATGATAACATGGCATCTAAAAGCCGAACAGAATACAAAATAACCCCCCAAATCAAAGACAAAACTGCTGAATTATCGATATATTTCCAAAGAAAAAAATCGGATTACGGACGGCTAGGCCTCGAGAGAACTCCAATGAGTTAGCTAGCTATAGCTTGCATGCACATGCAACAAGTTATTAGGCGTTAATTTGGTCGTATTACTTTGCGTGTGTTATGGTGAACGTTTTTTCTTACGCGAGATCCATCCGCCGAAAATTGGGGAATTCCCGGCGGCGGATCTATATCTGCACACGCAATTATACAAGCAAACGGGAGCGGTGTAGTAATTTTTTATCGATATTTTGCGCAATTGTTTTCATTGTTTAGGGGCATATTTTTGTTTCCGCCCAGCTATCAAACGCCAAGAAATCATGTAAGTAGAATATCAGAACATTTTTAAATGTGCAAATGACAATAAAACGTATTCAGAGCCACATTTTGAATGCACTGGCTTATTAGCTCGATCATACAGACATCCAACAGACGTCTCCCCTCGAGTATCGGCGTAACTTTGATTGCACATCCGTCCACAACATCGTTCAAATGACTAGCAATTTCGCGCATCCTGTTCAATTTTCGACTGCAAAACGAACTGACGAACCATGAATTTCTCCAAAATAACCACTCATAAAGTAAACAATATTGATTTCCCCATTTCTTATTTAAATTACACTACTTAATGGACTGTCAAACATACACATGTTCAATTATCACTGGAGAAAATGGGTCGGCAAAATCTTCCGATATTTTCTACCGAGAAAAAATATTTCTCGGATCCGTCTCGGAATCGGCTCGGAAGCCATTACCGCCGGGATCTCGGATCGGATCCGGATCGGATAACAGCATTATATGAATCATTAGCGGTGTGATCTGGTACACCATACAGACGTTAAATAATTAATCCCAATGTGACCAATTTGTGGTACTGTCCACACATACAAATATTTAGCGTGTGCGGAGATGAACCTCTCCAACACAAAAATATTTTTGGCAGCCGATTCCTCCCTCCCAGCAAATGCCAACAAATTTTCATTTAAATGTGATCCACAGTTCATATAATTTGATAATAATTACAGACCCTGTTGTTTTGAAGACCACAAAATGTAGGAACAAAATTATTATTTCCTGTCCGTTTTCCGTAGCGATGCGTCCTAAAACACAGCGTTCAACTGTTGAATGCAGCAGTGTATGAATGGCTGGTATGCTTATCTCCAGCATATTAGCGCATATTGCGTGCAGTAAATGGTCTCCAAACAGTGAATTCCATTTATAATTGATCTGTGATACAGGAATTTATTTGAGTTGTTTCATTTTTACTGGCAGTTCCAACAAATTCCACCAGTTTTTAAAACCTATTCCCTGCTAGATTTTGCAATCCCCAGGTGCGACTGGGCCCACCAAAATCTATCATTTTCATTTTTTGGTGGGCCCGGACCATTGCTAATGTCGAGCTTTGGATAAAGCTAAGTTCTGCAATATTACAAGTCGAGTTATTCATTGGCCGAGTTGTCCGAGTCCCGACATTTATTTGACATATATGTGCAATGTACAACTATTCCAATTTGACTTTGAGCAGCAGAATATGGAGATCATCATCATAGCCCATTTCATAAAACACTTGCAATTGTTGTAAGTGTTCAATTATTGTAACTATTTGGTCATCAGCCAATCAGCATGGAGCATTACAGTTGTTGCCATGGAAGTTACAATAATTGGACACTTACAACAATTGCAAGTGTTTTATGAAATGGGCTATGATATCGGCATACCTGTGCCGTCATGTGTAAAATACTTTGTTATGTTACACATGGCATCGTACGTGGTATTATTCCTTTATTATTTAATACCGGTAGCGTCGGGTCATACTTAGCCAATAACGACAGGGTCAAAGGGAATTCGCCAACACCCCTCGCACAATCAATGTACACGTACACTGCATGCGTGCAGTAGCCAAGCCACGCGAAAAAAATATATGCACTGTCGCAATGCGATTCTGTACGTAGATATATGAACGAACAGTATTGGCGAGGACAGCCGGTGGATATCGTGAGTTTCAAGGTCGATGGGTGTGTGTATGTGTGTAAATTTGTTTGTGAATCAAATGTTTCATTAAGTGCATTTTGTAATATTTCATCATCATGAATTTGTTTTTCCAGTGTGCAGTGGAAATTGCGCATCTGCATTTTGCCAGCTATAAAATCTTTTGGACTATCCGACTATCCAACGCAAGAGATGCCTGAATGTTAAACATGAAATGTCTTTACAAACTTTCTTCTCAACTACAATTTACAAACCGATTTAATTTTATTATACAAATCATAAAAAGACATAATGCATGCCATAATTAATTTTATCAACAGACGACTACAAGCGTCAGCTCAGCAACGTAAAAGATCAATCATTTATCCCCAGTAGTATTATCTGAACAAGCTTTGTCAACAATCAACAATCAACAAGTCAACATATTCAAACACACCACTCTGCACTCAACAGAAACAACACTGAGTCACTGACTGACAGTCACTGAAATTGAACAGGTTTGTTTTTATATTTTTACTTTAGTTTGCAGGATGTTTATGCAAAATGGGTCATGATACAAATAACAAAATAAATGTAAACATTCTAAGGTGGATGCAAATCTACCAGACATATGTGGGCACAAGCTGCAAGCATAAACATTGCAAACTTTGCCGGTAGTTTTGTCGAGATGTCTCTGCATTATGTGTGTGACCCATCGGTGGAAAATGGGCCGGGCCGACCTAGGCGATACGACTCCGTAGCCAAGCATAGTAAACATGGCGGCTGCTCTGTTATTATCAATATCGCACTTACTTTTAATGACCCTTTCCGTCGTAGAAAGCTTCCCGTCGGTGGTAGCCATAGTTGAATGTTTTTAGCTTCCACCAAATGTATAAATCCTAATGGATGACCTCCAAATGAGATAGATTTTCGTCGATTGACAGGTCCCTGCGTCCCTAGTCGTCGTCGGCGAAAATAAGCCTATATCAATATCATTCAAAGTTCAAGCGGAATGCGCTAGTTGGAAGAATTTTACACAGTTGTGTCACCAAGAATATTCCTTATGTGCACGTATTTTTTGCTAGAACTGCTGCTAAAATATTTTGTGCTAATCGCATTGTGCAGAAGTTATTGGTACCTGATAAACTTCGTAAATATTATTTAAGACATTATTTCGCTTCCGTCTAGATTTATGGAATATTTCCTTTTATATATACATGTAAATACCTCAATGTCAGCCTGTCAGGTGAAGAAAATATATTTATATTTTAAACAGTTGGATTATTGGATATAAAACAGTTGGTGAACTTAGTGCAGTGAGAGGAAGAAACTAAAGCTGGCGCTACAGCAAAATCAATAGACTGTTTCTTCATGTCGGATTCTAACTTCATTATATTTATGCCTGAATTTATTACCACCTCTGAGGGGTATTCCACAAGTATTTTAAGTTGAACTTAATTGGACTTAAAGAGATAGTTGAGTTTTGGTATAGAGGGCGCTACACAAAATAATTTTTGTGTGAGATAATGAAAAACTGAGTGTCAAATTTGAAAGAGCATTATATTTTAAAGACAGAATAAACTTTATTTGATCAAAATCGGTTCAGAAATGGATGAAGTATCCATAAACATAACCAGTTGTAATAAATGTGGGGCCCCATAATTATTAGAGAATTTTGAACCAGCTGTTAAAATGTTTTGTTAAATGCTTCCTCTTTTAAAAAATTTACACAAGAGGTTTTTAAATAGTTGCTGAGTATGTCTCTATCGAATCACTATATCAACAAAATATCACATGCACAATATTTTATTTAAAATGGATGAAACCAATGAGTTTTGATAAAGTGCCCTCTTGAGTTTTAACGGCTCTTTTTGAATGATAACAGGTTTTTTACTTATTCATTTGTAATGTTTTATTCCTTTCGAGCATGGTGGAGTTATAACTGTTAGTTTGTAATGTAATGGTGCAGGTTTGGGTTACTAAAATTCAGTTTGGCAAACTGTACTCTCTTTACCAAAACTCAACCAAGCAAACTGTTGCTTTCATAGACTTCAAGAGATTAGGAGGAATAATCTCTGAGAGTTAGAGCATAATCGGGCCATAAACAAGAATATACGGCTCTTTGAAGATGCCCATTTATTCCTTTGGGGAACTCAAATTGGCAACGCACTCTGATAAGTTTGTGGACTACTCCCTATATGTTTTGTACACAAATTTTCCCATTTTACAGTTTTACATAATAGTCACACTTTTCCATTCCCCAAACTCACAATATGTTGTGTATAAATGTATTCTACAAAACATATGTTGAAACTCAAACGAAGGGTAAACAAATATTTTGAGAAAATTGAACAATATTCGGAAATTGTGTGTACAAAACGTATATGGGGAGTAGTCCACAACTTACTTTGCCAGAGTGCGTTGCCAATTTGAGTCACTCATAGAAATAAATGGATATTTTCTTGATCGATTGTGCTCAGATTTTCAGGGACAGTTCATCCTATTTAGTGTCTTCTATAGTGCAATTTAGTGTCTTCTAGTGCAATCTAGTGCAATATATAGTACAATTTGTCCGGATTTCATTATCCTTTAAAGTTATGAAAAGTATTTTGTATAGCCTTGGAATTAAAGCACACATACACCATGATTATTTGAGACTTATAATGATTTTTTGATTGAGTATTAAATCTCCTTGATAATAGAAATTATTATACTTTTGTTTTTTAACACAATCAAATGTTTTATTTAAAAATAATGTATACATTTTACATTGCAAATAATAGCTGTCCATACTTTTAAATGGCCTAGTTGAGTTTTGGTATAGAGAGTACAGTTTTTGTCAAACTGAATTTTAGTAACCAAAACCTGCACCATTGCATTACATTACAAACTAATAGTTATAACTCCACCATATACTCGAAAGGTATATACACACATTACAAACGACTAAATCCAAACGCCGTTCAAACTCAAAAGGGCACATTCTAAAAGGTAATTGGTTTCAACCTTTTTAAAGAAAAAATTGTACATAGTGATGTTTTGTTAAATTCATTATTAAAAAGAGAGATCATCAACAACTATTTAAAAACACCTTTTGTAAATTTTTGAAAAGTGTAAGCATTTTATTTTCTTTTTTCAACGGCTGGTTCCAAATTATTTAATTATTGTGGGGCCCCACACAAATTAGAAAGGGTTACATTTATGGGGTTCAGCGGTCTCTGAACCGATTTTGATCAAATAAAGTTTATTCTTATGCTCTTTCAAATTTGACACTCAGTGTTTCATTACCGCACCAACAAATTATTTCGTGCAGCGCCCTCTATACCAAAACGGCTATCCATTTAAAGAGTGTTGAGTATTGGTATTTCCCGAAGTGCCCCCCGATATTTTGTTGTGAGATAATGAAAATTGACTGTCAAATTCGAAAGAACATACCATTTTATTGACAGAAAAAACTTTATTTTATCAAAATCGGTTCAGAAACGGCTGAAATATCCATAAACATATTTTTATTCAAAAATTCTTCGCCATGCAGGGGATATTTTGACTTTTTAGAAGAAAAAAATTAAAATGCTAAAGGACTACTTTGAAAAAAATCTGAATAGGTTTTTAAAAAGTTGTTGATGATATCTCTATTGAATCATTATTTTAACAAAACATTAAATGCTAAATTTTGTATGAAAAATGGCTAAAACCAATTATTTTTTTAAAGAGCGCCCTCTTGAGTTGTAACGGCTCTTTTTGAATGATAACATGGGTTTTACTTAGTCGTTTGTAATTGTGTATACTTTTCGAGCATGTTGAAGTTATAACTATTATTTTGTACCGTAATGGTGCAGTTTGACCAATACTCAACTATACCACGAACTTATACTAGATTTCTATCAATTTTGCTGTTGTAGTATAATAATATATCAGTATGCAATTTTTGCAAATAATATTTCAATAATTCAATGATAATCTCGACCCGCGGGCAAGATGGCTCAAAGTGCGAGAAAGTGAAAAATGTATAATACCAAATTTAGGCACCGTATATCGACCGGGATATCGGCCTGTATATACATATAGGTTTTCCCGCTCAATTTCGCGATTGTGTCAATCGAATTGATAATAGGAGCAAACGAATTCGCGCGATTTGCGTTTGCCGTACCAAAGCAGCATTCGAATTCGTAAATAGTCGTTCAAAATCACATAGGAGCAAGTGAATTTGCACAAAGTGCATACCTTTTCATCAATGGTCATTCGAATTCGCGAAAGGGCAGTTGACAGTTGGCTGCACATTCGCGAATTCGAATGCCCATAAATGAACTTCTGTGCCTATTCACGAAAGCGTGTGCGTATGCATGAATTCGCATACACTTATTCGGAATTTGGAAGACCGATACCAACGATTACGCGGCAACGCGCGAATTCGAATGACCCTAAATGAATTCGATTGAAAAAAGTGCAAAATTGAGCGGGAAAACTTATAGTATAAGAAATATTTGAAATTTGGTGACAACTTACTCGTATTTCAATGCTTTATTCTCTTGGGATAAACAAATCAAAAGTATATTATCGAAATACAATCATGCAACAAAATAATCATGCCCTAATCATGAACCGTCGATCCTCGAGATCGTGTCGGGTATGGGGTCGGGTATAAAACAAATGATTACAGGATCCAAAATGGGAGTAAAAGTACACATTTGGGGAATATGATGGTATACGGGGGGAGTGGTGGGGGGGGGGGGGGGGGGGGGTTATAACCCTTTCTGCAGAAGGGAGAAATATACAACACCGGATAGAACAAATAATATATATATATTTGTATGCTTTTCTATATATAGGTGGGAATACCTGATACAGGGAAATATTGAATTAGGCACAGTATAATATTGACGAAGGAACATGTTGTTTACCAGGAAGATAAATATTGAAATAATGTAATAAACGATGGTGGAGGTGTTAGTGACACGATCGGATTGGGCCTTGACTGCAAAGCACGGGTAGCCGAATTCGAAGTACTGTATAGCACTTGACTGTGTCGTTCAACAAGGCACTTAATCCACATTGCTGCTCCCCTTGGCATGAATGAGGGTGTTTTAAAGGACGAGTGCACTGTAAGGTAGCACCTGCTAGAATGCTCCCAAGGAAGTGGAAAGAGTGCACAATAATGACCTTAGTATGCGGGTGTGTATCCAATGAAATGA
>JBAMJV010006485.1:0-34508 GCA_037951105.1 Echinarachnius parma | reverse complement strand
GCTTTGTCTGATCATTTCAAACATATCTTGGAGAATTCCCCCTGACAGTTTGAGCTAAAAATATAACCATAGCTACTTGTACTGTCTATTTTTAAATATGGTATACAGGTGCATACAGGTATCAATGATCTCGGGGAATGTTTTGGGGTTTTCTACAAATAGCCGCAACCTTTTTAGTATTGAGAATATGAATTTATTTATAACCACATAAAATGTCTTGCTACCCTTTCAAGCTGATCTGAAGATGAGTTTGTCTGAGCATTTCATACATGTTCCCGAGAATTCACTCTGACGGTTTGAGCAGGTATTCAGTTCACAATTATACTGAAATATCTATGTATAGATTTAAGATATACATTGACTACTGTCAATGATCTCTCGGGCAAAAGATTTACAGAGATGTTGAGGGTTTTCTGAAAATAGCTCCATGTACCTTGTTGGTACTGAGTATGGAAGGTTTATTATGACACTGTTTGACGCAGATGGGACATCCCCCCCCTCCCTCCCAACCGTCCAGCTACGTAACGGGGTGGTGGACTGATTGGGGGTAGGTGGGGCACATGGCATTATTAGGGACACACACTTATTATGTTTTTTCTGTTATTTTCCCCTTATAATTTGTATCCGCGTTTTTTTTCTTCAAATTATTAAGGGTCACATGACCCCCCCCCCCCCCCACCCCCCCCCCCCCACCCCCCCCCCCCCCACCCCCCCCCTCGTAGCTTCGCATCTGCTCCCTCCTTCCATGTTGAACCGACATGCGAATATACTTTGCATCCCTCAGCCAGTGCTGATTTGTTACATTATAGTTTCAAACGTTTCAAAATCCATCTTGGCAGCGTGAGCTTAACATGAAATCGTCGCAATTGTTCAATATCCATTTATAGATCTAGGATACCATGTCCTAGTGTCAATGAACTACTGCACACAATCTGTTTAAAAGCCCTTGCATGCGTTTTAGCTTATGCATCCCATCACTCCACACAGATTGATTTGTTATCATAATTTCAAACGCTAGAAAAACATCCTTGGCTACCTAGAATAATTATAGAATATAGATTGTACCTAATTGGCAAAGATCTGGATAAATGTTTGAGACATGTTTGGGATTAAAAACAAAAACAAAATCAATGTTTTCTTGGAGGTTTCATATATCATGTTTTTGTTTTGATTTTATAATAAGTTGCATCATTCAGTCTCAGCACGCACAGTTTCAGCAGCAGCTGCGGCTGAGGTTGTTTAGTCTCCTACCGCAGATGGCGCTATACTAATCGCAAAGCGCGTTGAGGTTGACTGTACTCTATTGACTCTATTCTCAGGGAATTGTAATTACAATAATGAACTTCGAAACAGCGTGATTCAAATCAGATCAAACATACAATCACGCTCAATATAATGTCACACATGTATGTAATAAAAGAGTTTAAAGAATAGATTGTTTCATGATCGATCAAAATGTATAGAATGTAGGAACAAAAATATGAAATTAAAAAAGGTAATACATGCTTACCCAGATTACCATTGTAAATGACTAATAAAGAAACCTTTGTGTTGCCTTCTTTGCCCTAGCATCTACAATTGCTTGTATGGATATGGGCCTGGGTATTCCTTACTTGGGAGCCTGCTGGTCTGAACACTGCCAAAATTCCAATGACCAGAGATAACCTATTTGTCCAATTATCGGAGCGATGTGGGATGGTCGGCAGATGAGCGAACTGTCAAATTCGATTTTAAATAAGCTTCTTGGGTAAGCTTGGGTAAGCCTCTCCTGCAAATCGCGTACGTGTAATGGTAATGTGGGTATTTGTTATACCAGATAGGTTATACGGAGTCACCTGCCTAAAGTGTCCACATAAGAGAGACTAGAAAGGTGACCAACGTAGACAGGTCCCAATAAAGTGGCCACTATAGGTTGGCTGCTATAGACAGGTCGCCACTTATGTATAGGTTTGACTGGTTATGTTCTTGTTTCATTATTTTCTTTAATGATGTGCTCTATATAACATGAAATGGTAATACTATTATTATTGTGTGATGTTTGACAAGGGCGCCACCAACTGTCTTTTCCAATTTTCAAATAAAAAAATGATGTTACTTTAGTTGCCCGCCTGCAAATCACGTTCGTTCAATTAGGTTTCGTATATAGCCCTTTGATAGCTCAATTGTGTGTTTATTGCAATTGCTAATCGAAGTATTTGAATGTGGGCATTTGAGCCATGTGAGATGGTTCAAGGTTGGCAGATCTTCAAGCTGTCGCATCCGATTTGAACTCACGTTTCTTCAGAGAGATGGTTCAATCTGAAGACCGCCTGCAAATCGCGTTTGCGTAATCTATACTTTGTTTGTAAACATTATTACCGGTTAATTATTTCGCTAAGTGAAATTGCAATGAGTTGCATTTGCCGTTGCCCAGCTATATTTTGCAATCCCCATTGAATAAATACAGGATCCACCAAGTTATCGTATAGGCAACGGGTTAATCAGTTGCCAATGTATGTGCTGGTGGTCCTACTTATACTTGCTTGTGCAAACTGTCAATTCTGATTTACAAAATACTAACTTCTGCCATAAGTTGTTAAACCTCGTGACCGCCCGCAAACAACTTACATGTAGTCAAGATTCCTTGACCTGTTTTGAAGTTGCATACACCATGTGTTTGAACCTCCTTGCATACACCAACTGCACTGAAACCACTCAACGCGCGCTATATTCAGCCCAGGCCTGTCCAAAACTAGGTCAAGACGATTCGGTGGAAAATGGGCGTGGAAAAAAATCACCGGTTCGCAGCGCACGTCAATCATTATTTATGAGCATGCTGCGAGCGCTGAACCATTTTGTGTACGATCGCTACGATCATCGCGCTACGTCATAATGCTGCAGCCAATCACGTTTGGCTAGGTGCCAATGCTAATTAACATTATCCTTAGTTTGTGAGAGGGAAATCTACGGAATCAACCGGACTCCGGACTGTCTGCCTGTTCCAGATTACCCATCATGCGACAGTGCAGCGCATGTACGTCGGCCTGCTAACGCTAGCTACTAGTATTGGTAGGCAGTCCGGGCAGCGGACTACTTACATGTAGTTAAGTGATATTTACAACGCTGTAAAATCCGTATCATTTCTTCCAGTATTCATTTACCATTGACTTATTACACCTGAAGGGCACTGAGCTATATTTCCTGGCCCGTAGTCGAGCGTAGGGGAGAAGTTGCAGCCACAGAGCCTTTTTGAATCTGAAACGTTCATTAATATTCAAATCTCTTCTACTTCTTCTTCTTCTTCTTCTTCTTCTTCTTCTTCTTCTTCTTCTTCTTCTTCTTCTTCTTCTTCTTCTCTTCTTCTTCTTCTTCTTCTTCTTCTTCTTCTTCTTCTTCTTCTTCTTCTTCTTCTTCTTCTTCTTCTTCTTCTTCTTCTTCTTCTTCTTCTTCTTCTTCTTCTTCTTCTTCTTCTTCTTCTTCTTCTTCTTCTTCTTCTTCTTCTTCTTCTTCTTCTTCTTCTTCTTCTTCTTCACTATTTTCTCCTCTATCTCCTCCTGCTACTCTTCCACCCTTGTCATGTTTACTATACATGCAATGCAACAAATCGCTTCAGCTATTCTCCAATAACTTCACATCTTATGAAGACGTAAATGAAGACGTAAACTTTGTATAAACATAACCATCATATTTATAATAGTTTGTATTGCAAATCGGTAACGTTGACATATGACGCCACGACTAGGCACACCCACGTTGTACCATTTTTCATCCAGAGTTGGTACAAAGTACCGCTTTCAGCGGGAAGCTGTTTTGTTCTGGCAGGGGCCGTGACCAAATAATACACTCAATAACAGATCATGCTATACGTCTGCCATAATTCCACAGAGCTATAATGTTCACATTATTTCCTTTCACCTATAGTTTTGCTAATTTTGTTTACCGTCACACGTATGCAGAAAATGTGACGCTCTATTATCTATTTCAATCTTCTTCTTTATAATGCCACATAATGCATGCCGAGATAACCTTTTAGACCACTGGTGGACCCCTACCTCTCTCGGGATTTCTCCCGTGGCTGGCCCACTGGGTGACGCTGCGAAATGCGCTCGGATATTCGTTACAAAATGCGACCAGTAGTCAAAAATGAGGTTGCTATTAAGGGCGATTGATTCTGCGCGTGGAGTCATTTAAGCGTAGTCTTTGACTAGAAGTAGTGCTGGCCATTGCCACTATGGTGACATCATTTTGATCCAGATACATTACCCGTATCCTTGTGTATGTATGATTTATTGTTCTGAGGTTAAAGATGCGGCGTCGTTGTTTCTATAAAGAGATGTCCGAAAGGCGCCATGATGTACCCACGTCGCCCGCGCACTTCCGTAGCTTACATACAAGTTTATTGGGTACCATATTAAAGGGGATGAGTTAAACTTTCATATGATCATGGTTTGACTTATTTCCCTTCAGCGGATCTCGAATTATGTATGATTGTATACGAATATATTTTTAAAAAAACATTGGTGCCGATTTTCGTATTTGCACTGATGTGACTGACGGAGATATTAATGCCGCTGTTAGGCGCCTAGAGTTGATTATCGAAACGTTATAATGAAGAACCTTGCGAACACGAAACAAGAGTAAGAAAACAAGTATTAATGATTTGTTTTTATGCAGTAGCGAGGAATATTGAACGAAGTCCCAGTCGAGCAAATGGTCAAATCAACAAGGCGCATAACACCGCCTTGAATAGATCAGTGGCGAGTCTCGCACTCGGTATGCAATATTCTGGCCCTGTCACATGAACAAAAACATTCATTATTTCCATTACATAACACCTCGTCACGATAACTAAGGTGTTTTTATTAGCTTTTATTTCCAACCAGGTAGGGTAAATAAAATCACTCCATTTGTACAGATGACTTCGAATTTTCGACATTTATAGTAAGTAAACTCAATCAGTATCTTTTATCTCACCTTTTCTTCAGCGGTCCTTCCCAGATTCGAGTCGGCGCTCAATCTCATTGGCGAACTCTACGGACAGATTCTAGTTCTCGTTGGAATGACCAAGACTCACCCGTTGGATCGTTAGATGGCTGTACTAGCACTTTCGCTGAAACGCTGTTTACAGTTTTAAAATGTATATTTGGGTAGTTTGTGGTTGTTAATTCGTATCCATGTTCGCACTTTTTTCTTCAGCGGGCCTTCCCCGGATACGAGTCGGCGCTTAATCTGATGTCAGACATCGGCGACCGGTATGGACAGATCCTATATATCGCTGGAATGACCAAGGCTCCCAGCGGAGTACCTGTTGGATCGGTGGAGCTCTGTTCTTACATTACACTGTCATTGAAACTCTGTTCACATTTTAAAAACGTATACTTTATGAAACTTGTGATTGTTGATAAGTATCCATTTTCTCATTTTTCTTCAGCGGGCGTTTCCCAGATACGAGTCGGCGCTTAATCTGATGTCAGACATCGGCGACCGGTACGGACAGATCCTAGTTCTGGCAGGGATGACCAAGGCGCTCGTCAGTATGAAGCAACCAGAAAAGGTTTGACTAGAAAATATTCAAAATAATTTCAAACATTTTGAAATTATTGAAATGAGCTCTTTAAACTAAATTGTCTAAAACTTCTTAAGAGAGGCATCATTTGCGAGCATGCGTTTCATGACGAGAACTCGTGGAACATCAAGTGAAGAAGTGCTACCACGCTTAATGTATGTTGATTATGCCCTCAACACTGGAAACATATTGGGTAGTATTCTCTGGGTCGGCATCACGTCACTTCCGGGTCATTGTTTTGTTCACGTGACTCACTGGAGTGAAAACATAGCGTTTTCACTCCAGTGCAGTGTACGATCGAGAGCGCGTGAGTGACCTCGGGGTCACGGAATACCCGGATGTGCGACCAACAGAATTCTACTAAATTTATCAACTGAGGGTGGACTAAAGAGACATAAAATACTGCTAACCAGTACAAACCATTCCACCCCAGTGGAATTTGACTAGCTCATTGAGTGTTGGCTTGCACCACTTGAGATAAACCCTATTGTTTCTCCTCAGACTAACATTCCAATGACATTGTTTAACAAGTCACCAGTTGCATTATGTACTCTGACTAAAAGGACAGTATATAACTACAGACATGTTCAAGCATGCCATTGGAATGTTAAGCATCCAATTGTCTGGATGTCTAATGACAAGAAACAATCAGAAGTGGTGCATGACAACCATCAATGTGATTATTAAATTCCCTTTGTCTGAACTGGTTTAACTGGTTACTGGGAATTTCTTTTTTAGTCTAGCCTAAGTTGATAAATTTAGTAGAATACCAGCCAAGGTATTTACTAAACAGTGCAACAAATTGTTGGTATTTGAAAGTAGACATACACATTTATCTGCTTGTTTTTGTTCGTTATATTGTGTATGAATTGTTGATCAGACACTTTAATCTTTAAAATAGTTGAGAACATGAATGATAATGATATTAATAATCTAAAAGATAATTGTCCTACCGATATTGTCATACCTTGCAACATAAAACAATAGCCGGGCAAATAAATATCCATCGTTCCTTAATAGAACATAAGACACCTAGGTCCCGGTGCAGAAAGAGATGCAATAGATTGTAAAGTTGCAATTAATTGTAAGTCCGATCATGTGATCCAAATGCGCACATCTGATTGGTTCAAATGCGCAAATTTTCTGACTTGCAATTAATTGCAACTTTGCAATCGATTGCATCTCTTTCTGCAACGGGACCTAGGTGTCGTATGTTCTATTAAGGAACGATGGATATTTATTTGCGCGGCTATTGTTTTATGTTGCAAGGTATGACAATATCGATAGGACAATTATCTTTTAGATTATTAATATCATTATCATTCATGTTCCTTACCTTGTCCTTTATCAACAGGCTGTCGATTTCTGCAATAAGGCCATGGAGGTTGCAACAAGTATCGGCAATAAGGTAGGAAAAGATTGATTGTATCTACCATGGGCGTCGATACTTATGTAATACCTATTCATCAGGGGGGATGAATGAATAGATCATTCCCCCCCCCCCCTGATGAATGGGTATCAATGACAGATCGACGCCCATGGTATCTACAGACCAAGAATAGGCCTTGCCCGTTATTGACCAATACACCAGTTCGTATATAGATAGCATATGGGACGTTTGACCCCTTGACCATTGAATTCTACAATCATGGGTAGGATATAAAGCCTTTACACTGTGCAGTCATGTTCAGAGTGGCAGATGGTTGTCATGGGATATCCTTTGTTACTTTCATGAGAACAATTGATCAACCTTCACATCAAGGAATTTCCAATCGATGGTACTCAAGAATAACAAGTAAAGAACCTTATCCAGTCCTTTCAATTCGATGAATGCCGAATTCGTACGATTGACCTTTGTATTGCACATGCGCAAAACGTAACTCCGAACTGGCTTATTAGGAACGTACTCGCTCATGCGAGATAGTGCGTTTGGAGCCACCCGTAGAGTATTATAAAACACGATTGCTTACATTAGATTATATCACCTGACGAAGTGTTGCAGCGGCGCACGAAACGTCGTGATCTTTTAGATCCCTTGTTGACCATACATTGCGAGACAAACGAATATCACTAGCGATATTATTTTCGATAAGAATATGTTGTCACTATTGAATGAACAAAGCTCCCAAGGATTCATACATTGTTCATTTATACAGAAGAGGTGAATTTGTACCGAACTTGCCAATACATAAACAAATGTACATATTTGTATGTGATAATTGCAATGGTCGTTGACCCATTCGGCTTGCCATAGACATTTAGTTATGAAATCTTCAGGACAGCACATGCTTATCAAATATGTATCAGTTAAATATTTTGGCCTACCATAATGTTGTATGCCATGGGCCAGTTGGACGTTTCTAAAATCTCAATATTTTATCTTTAACCCTTTTGGCCTGCCATTGATGTGTATGATGCCGGCCAGCTGGCCACTACACACGCTATACCGGGCTATCGGGGACATAACTACATCGCAACAGTATGCATGTCGTTTTGACCAGTATCTTCAAGAGATGGAACTCTACAACGGAGTTAATACTTTGTAGATAGCATATTTCTAAATTATTGTATCCATATTTTATCTTTAACCCTTTTGCCTGCCATAGATGTGTATGCTGCGGGCCAGCTGGACACTACACACGTTATACCGGGCCATTGGGGACATGACGTCATCACAACAGTACGCATGTCGCTTCGACCAGTATCTTCAGGAGATGGAACTCTACTGTGGGGTTTGTCACGAGGTCATGGGGAACAAGGAGAACAGCTTAAAGAGCTTAACGTGCTTCCATATTTTCCACACAAGGTAAGTTACTTTCTTCTTCTTCTACTTCTTTTTTTTTTGTGGGGGGGGGGGGAAGGGGGTGTAACGTGTTTGGGTGTAAACTCTTGATGTTTAACTCATCTAAAAGAGTGACATTTCACTTTAAGGAAACACTTGTACAACTGTTTTCGAGAAATGGAACGGTACTGCTGGATTTGCCATGAGGTCACGGGCAACAACTTCAAGGAGAACAGCTTAAAGAGCTTAATGTGCTTCTACACCTTCCACACACGGTAAATTACTTTCTCCTTCTGCTTCTTTTTTTTTTTTTGGGGGGGGGGGGGTTTAGGCAAAAACGCTTGTTATTTATATTTAGCAAAAGAGTAACATTTTAGTTTTCGAAGACAAACATACACATATTTTCGAGAAATGGAACAGTGCTGCTGGATTTGCCATGAAGAAATGGAAATCACTTAAAAGTCAAAGTAGTTCAACATTCTTCAACATCTTTCACACACGGTAGGTTGCTTTCTTGGTTCTTTTGTGTGAAATTCCACTAAACTATTGACTCCTAAAAGGAGTGAAATCTCACCTTTCCTACTCTTGAGCATTTTGGCACCGGAATCTTTAAGGGATGTTGGGTTTTGTAGGCTTTGTCATGAGGTTACGAGGAATAAGGAGACTAACCTGAAGATTGTAAAGTGCTTCGATATCTTCAAAAAATGGTAAGCTAACTTGATGTGCGACATTCTGTGATTTAATAAAGGTTGACCAATCAATGAATATATTATAGTGCATGTCTAAGGTATTGTGTAGGGTAGGTCAACAAGACAACTATTGACTAGAAATTATTATTGTTCCAGGATTTATTTAGGAAAATTATGTAGGACATTAACATGATTATGTTTTTTATTCAAAAATTCTTCGTTGTTTGTCCCAGATGTCTAGAAAAAATTAGTAAATTATATTGATAACCTCAATGTGTGTTTTGCTGATTGCCTTCGTATCCCACAGGTGTGTAGAGAATAGCACATTCAAGACCAGAGGATGCCCTACGTGCAAGAAGACTAAACACCTGTCGGTTCCCATCCCAGTCTAGTGTCACCTTAGCCTTCTCCCTCATCACCATAATGATCATCCTCATCATCATCATCAGCGTCGAAGTCCGTGTCGTATTCATCATCTTCATCGTCATGCCAACCCATCGCTTATATAGGCCTATTTACCCACTCCCCTCGCCGTTCCAGTGGAGTGTTACCTTAGTCTTCTCCCTCTTCAATATAATGGTCATCATCATCATCCTCATTATCATCAGGGTCATAGTCTTCATGGGTGGTGTCTTCATCATCGCCATCGCCATTGCCATCATGCCAATCCATCGCTTATCTAGGCCTATTTGCCTCTCTCGCCGTTCCAGTAGAGCGTTTCTTCTCCCACATCACCATATTCATCATCGTCATAATCACCATTGTCAACATCGAAGTCGGCATCTGTGCTGTCTTCATCATCACCATCATCATGCCAACCCACTGCTTATCTAGGCCTATTTGCCCCCCCCCCCAATCTGGTTTCACTAAAGAGTTACGGTCACCCTCATCACCATTCCTCCTTTTCACTTTATGATTAACTTGTTTTTATTGTGGTCATTCTCATCATGCTTGTTATCATAATTATTATACTCATTTTCATCTTCCTCATCATCACCATCTTCAGAACGATTCTCATTATCTTCATTACCTAACCAGTGGCCCCCATTGAACTGTTATGTCATCCCATGTCCTGGTATGCATATCTATCTGTACAACCGTGTCACAACCATCGCATCTTGTTATATGCGATGTAATCATCAATGTCTGTCAAACTATCAGCACCACAACCACAACCACAACCACCATCACCAACCACTACCACCATCACCACCATCGTTGTCATTATTAACATATTCATTGTGGTCTTCCTTTTCTCATCTCATCTGAATGATATCCCAACCTTATATGTATGCCATAATAATCTTGTCGTCAGTGTATCCTCTCTAATAACAACCATCCTATCAATTTTGTCGTTCTTCACTCCATTCGTCAAAATGTTCCGCCAACGGTCTTCTTGTTGCTTTTGGCTGCACCTTGCATTGGGAATGATTATGTCTCTGTTCAATAATCTTGTTTCTTTCACGTCAATGTTAATAATTATGACAATCTTTCTTAATTTAATTGAGGAATAGTTAGTCCCCCAATTTGTCTGTATCCGTTGTCCTGTATTTCTGCCCCGTTTCGTATACAACTCATGGGTCCCGTTGCAGAAAGAGTTGCACTCGATTGTAAAGTTGCATTTGACTGCATGTCAGATCATGCGACTAAATGCGCAAATTGTATTGGCTTAAGCCTATGAGCTTAAAGGGACTTTGTCCAAATCCTCAAAATAAAAATTTTCATTCTAGCGGTTCCCTCATACCTTGTTGTATTCGTATTAACAATAAAATCATGGGACAGGTTTCGGTTTTTCAAATTTCCCTTTCGTTACAAAGATATGTACGATCGAAGTATTCAGATAAGAAAAACTCCGGGCGAGTTTTTCTTCTGTGTACAATGTGAGTGCAGTGCGTAATTGCATATCACTTTGCATTTTTGCTCATTACTTGGCCATGCAATGTCCATTTGACTTGAAATTTTCACACAATACCCTGTGGACATATGAGATAACAATAATATACATTGCATCAACCATTCATCACTTTTTGCACATGTCAACAAAGTTACTAGATCCCTTTAAGTGCATTTAGTCACGTGATCTGACTTGCTGTCAAATGCAACTTTACAATCGATTGCAACTCGTTCTGCAACGGGGCCCTGATCTTGTTTCGTTTGTATTCAAGTGATTGTACATTACGGTCCATAACTCTCGGTTCAGCTTTGCTTACTACGATTAAATATATATACTCACTATTTGTTGCACTCACTCTTTCTCTATTATTATTTTCACTTCTCTTTCTCCTATCACCAATCTCCCCCATGTAGGTGTGTGGAAAACAGCACATTTAAGACAGGAGGGTGTCCCGAGTGCAAAAATGTCACGTCATCACCGCGTACACCTATGCCTGTATTGGCTGTATAGACCCACCAATGAACACTTCACTCACCACCTCGAAAAGAAAAGTGATGGATGTATAACTAACCCTTCTGCAACAAATATCACGTGTTCACCTATGCCTGTATAGACCCACCAATGAACACTTCACGCACCTCCTCGTAAAGAAAGTGACGGATATTATACCTTACCCCTTGTGCAAAAATCTTGGATGTTTTAAATTCACTTCGCACAAACCATGGATTGCTTTGACCCTCTTAAGGGAAGGCGGTATTCACGCTACAACCGAACACTCTTTGTGGATTAAGGTACACCCATATATCTCTGAAACAGTTTGATAGAAATATAACATGACTAAATCCATGCCTGTGTAGACCCCTCCAATGAGCACTCACCAACCTTAAAAGCAAAGTGATGGATGTATGCCGAACCCCCTTTGCAAAAAATTATGGATGTTCTAACCTCACTTCGCACAAACCATGGACATGGATTGCTATATACAGGGTGGCCCAGAAAGGATGCAACACCTACGATCGTTAATTTCATCAACACCATCGACCAAATGTCATTGTTTTTTGTTTGATTGGGTAGAACATTCTTTTTCCAACAAAATGATACAATGAGCATTGATTTTGGGTAAGGCGTTTGGATCCTAGGGCCATATTTCTGAGGCAATGTCGTTTCCTAAATTTGCTACTTTTTCGTCTCCAGCGATCCTCGGAACACTGAGACATTCTCGCCCCACGGCCTGCCATAGAATTAGCTGTACAGAAGAACCGCATGACTGCTCTCCCTTTGTAAGGAAGACAATGTGAGCCATTCTTATGTACAGCTAATTCTATGGCAGGCCGTGGGGCGAGAATGTCTCAGTGTTCTGAGGATCGCTGGAGACGAAAAAGTAGTAAATTTAGGAAACGACATTGCCTCAGAAAAATGGCCCTAGGATACAAACGCCTTACCCAAAATCATTGCTCATGGTATCATTTTGTTGGAAAAAGAATGTTCTACCCAATCAAACAAAAAACAATGACATTTGGTCGATGGTGTTGATGAAATTAACGATCGTAGGTGTTGCATCCTCTCTGGGCCACCCTGTATAACTCTTTTAAGGGAAAGTGGTAGCCCATACTATTTTTACCCAAGAGTGTCAGGCAAAGTGATATCCCTGTAACCATGGTAACACCATCATAAACAATAACATGACTAAACTCATGCCTCTATATAGACCCCTCAACACTCACCTGAATGTACGCACCATCTCAAAAAAAGAAATTGATATTGAAACTAACCCCCTTTGCAGAAATCAAGAATATTTGGCATCCTCACACAAACCTCTTGTATAATCGTCTATAGCTCATATTCATTCAGTCATAGGCTATAATAGAGTGCCGAAATGTGACGTCACAGCAATTCACTTATATTGGTTATGGTGGTTCTAAACAATGTCAGGCAAGCCAGAAATGTCTGACCGAGCGGTTGCTAAGAGGGTTATCGTCCAGCTCCAACCCAGTACCAAAAGCTCGAATCAAAGGACAAGTTGTTTAGAACTATTACTATATGTTATATCAAAGGTATGTGAAATCACTCATTCCGTACTAGGGGTCTAATTACAACGAATACATTTCCCGCATTTGTTTTGGACCATATTGGTTTGTTGGACTCTCTTCTTGTTCTCTCTCCTTTTTAGAAATTATAATCTGTGTTTAATATAATGTTCATGCCACGCTTTCTATTTAATATAAATATAATTTTAACTACGTTTAGGCTACCATTTGTTATGTCCCTGCATCCCTTTCTAGTTTCTCCCTATGGTAAAAAAAAAATGTATATATATACATATTACGTTCCCCATAATTTAAAAGCATGCTATACGTATACTTACAAACACATACAGTCAAACTTGTCCGCAAAGACCACCAGTGGGATACATATATTTATAAGCAGATGGTCCTTATAGACAGGTTTATTTATATGTATAATGAACTAAGAATAATTATCCAGGAAAGTAGAATCATCATAAGTAAGTCGTTGACCAGTGTAATACCGTAGATCGCTCTTCCGTTGTTTGAGAGCGGAAATGGACCGAATTCTTTTTCAGATTTTGTAAAACGACATTTATTTACTAAATAATGTCCTCCCGAAAATGTTCGGAGTAGGTTGTTGTATTATTTTCTCATGAGAAGCTATACAAATTTCTTTACAAGACTACTAAGGCATGGAGTACGTAACTTGACCATTTCTGTTATTATGTTGACCAATTTAATCAACAACAATGTATCATGTAGGATTGGCGTTAAATTGTGTAATTTTACGGTATACAATTTCATATTTATATCATGTGATGTATTGTAATCGGAGCAAACTGAAGCTGATGTACAGAAAACGATGTATCTATAGTGTAACATAAGAGAATACATATTTTATACACTTATATGTTTGAATTATCGCTATGATTATTATGCAAAAAACATTATAACGACTTGTAAACGATTGTGCTAGCTACCTTTATGCATAGAATGTGACCAAGTACTCTATGGAAATATTTTATTCTAGACTTGAAAATGTGTACTATTTTTGTAACCGTTTTCGTATTTTTAAAGGGACTGGGCCGTCACATCAGAACGAGGGCGCTTGCAAAGTGTGTACAGGGTGGCGCCATGCAATACACACAGTGCCGACTCGACCCGATCCGACTGGTATTCAGTCGGGCTAGAGTTAAATCGACTCCGAACGCCTTCCGACTGGCTCCTGAATCTGAATGGCAAAATGGGAGTCGTGAGGCAACGCACACTGACCTGATCCAACTGGTGTTCAGTAAAGCCCTCTGCAGACAGAGCCAACTCGACCCGATCCGACTGTTTTTCAGTCAGGCTAGAGTTGGTTTCGCTCAGTCGTAGCAGATTCAACATGTTGAATTGGCCTCGAATAATCTCCGACTGGCTCTTGACCGGCAAAACAGGAGTCCCGAGCCAACGTATACTGAGCTGAACCGACTGAAAACCAGTCGGATCGGGTCGAGTCGGCTCTGTGTGCTGAGGGCTTTAGGCTAGAGTCGGGTCGATCAGTCGGGACCGATTCAACAGCCCCAAATGGCTTTCGACTGGCAAAATCGGATTGGAGTCGTGAGGCAACGCACACCGCACACCGAGTCGATCCGACTGAAAAACAGTCGGATCGGGTCGAGTCTGATCCGTGTGCTTTGGGCTGAAAACACACGCATGCCACACGCTCATTAGCTTTAAATACATACTCAAACGAATTTCGCGAGTGTTGCACTCACACACAATTCCGCCTGGTATACTGCAAACATGGCGCTACTCTGAACGCATTTCCAAAGCGCCCTCTGAAGATAACGGCTATGTAACTTTAAGCTGATGCCTGAACATGTGTATTTGTCTATGTAGATTTTTGAAGTTTGTATGACCAACAATAATATTAAAAAGTAAATTTGGGAATATTTTCTATGTGGTAGTGACTCCTCTTCAGATATTATATATTTTCATAATACATATTATTATACAGTCGTATAACGGTATATAGATTGTATAATATTGTTCATTAAACGGGTGAATGGGAGTCGGTCTCTTAGTACGCAGTAAAACACATTGATAACCAGAATAAATATATATTTGAAGGAATTATTGTAATTAAGGGGTAAAACTGCATTGAATGATTCGTAAGCGATATTTATGATTTATTTTTATTGTTTTAATCCATATTCCTATGTTTTTGGAGATTTTTGGATCATGTTTTGTCACAAACGTTTTATAGCATTTCAAAGGTTTTGGAACAAATAACTGACCAAAAGAATGATAAATTTACTTTTATCACCAGTCTAAATGTCTAAATGTCTTCAATAAATGTGGTATACTTTTGTCGCAAATCGTACCATAATTCAGTAATATATACAGCAATAAATTCACCACCGAAATAAAATAAAAGGGATTTCACTACTTGCACAACCCAATCCCGCATGCACACATAATATACTTGCCAATACACACTAACGCACCGGTCTTGTGAATATTATGATTATTCGATTTATTTTGGCTCTTTTAACAGCATGATATTTTTTTTTTTTAGTTAAACAACAATCATATTACAGAATGAAAACGCAAATAATATTATTATGTTGTGTTATTCTATATTGCATATCGTTCGAGCAATGTTGTGAATTGCACTGTTTTTTTAATTATCTGATTATGTTTTGTGAAACAGAATTATGATGTATGTGTATGTTGATTCTTTGAAAATAGCTTCAACGTATAATATTGATAATGATGTTTTATATTTTCTGAAAAAATGTATTTAATACATCGTAACAACAAAAGTGACTTGCAGACCCCGTTATTATATTTATTATATTTAGCGTAGATATATGTATATCGATATTCGATTCAAAGTACCAAATCTAGTTTGTAGCTATAGTCACTGTTATATAGATAGATACGTAGACGGTCAAATCTTGCCATATTTTTGTATAAAACCGTAATCATTTATTCAGTATGGTCGGAAAACTGTAACATTTTACATATTATTATTATTGATACTAATGGGCAGGTATGCGTACATAATTCGAAAACTCGAACAATTTATTTTGCCCAAAGTGAAATCCAATTCAGCAAACAAATTAAATGTTACCGAAATTCTGACGTCAACTTTTGTTGAAGTACTCTACTATGCATTTTCGTTTCTCTGGTGTAACAATCTATACTAGAAAATACGATTTGACTGCAAGATCAGTAATTAACTGAATTAACTGAGTCTAACAAACTGCTCTGTACAATTTTTAATTCATGATGCTGGATTCATGCTATTCTAGTTTAATGAATTAAATACCAGCACATATTTTGTTTGCTTCATTCGGTTTTTGTTTTCGCATTACGGGAATTTTGCCGAACACCTCGTTATGTAACGCACTCCCATTACTTAACACATTCTTGATGAATCTCAAAAAGTTATGATATTACAATGGAACCTCGTTATAAAGAGCTCTGATATAACATAGCCCTCGAATGACGAGTTTATTTTGTTGGATCAAGCTCGTTCCTGTTTATTTACCTGGTATAACATGATATTTGCTATAGCAAGGTGCATTTCATGATACCAAGGGGGTGTTTAACAAAGAGTTGGACCTAACAATTATGGAAAGCCGTTAGTTTCTTTGTAAAATTATTCAAACAGTTCTTTTTAAAAGGCATACATTTTGACATAAAGCTGTAATATTTGTTATTATCAAGGAGCCTTGATGATATTGAAACAAATTTGTGTTGCACCTGTAAAATATTTGCATTTTAAAAAATTATTTTGAATATGTTTTATTCCAAGGTTACAACGTATACCTACCATCGTTTTAAGTTCAACTTTATAGGAACTTTGTGAAACACCCCCAAAGTTATCGTTATAATGATGTTCCACTGAACGTGAATTTTGTTCGGATTCTGGTTCATGAAAAAGCAGTGCTAATCAAGCCCATGGTACTAAGTAAGTTCTTGCATAGCACTGCGTTGCTATCTAGGGCAAGTGGAATTTGATCCAGAAATTAAGAGCTCAATTCCAAAAGGCGCTAAATCCACTTTTTCAAATTTGGAGTAAAGCGGGTTTATTTCTATAACTTTGTACACTATGGGAATATGAAAAATTAACGTTCCATATTTAGATTTTGATTGTAAAATTTATCCTAAATTTTGATTTCTAGATAGCTACGTAGTTAAGTAATGTATACTGATATCGTCAACTCAATTTTTATGAAAAGTGGATTCAGCGCCTTTTGGAAATAAACTCTTGACAACACTTGCCCGATTCAATTATTGACTTGTCCGATGCTCTTTGGGTAGGTTGTTTTCACAAACCGTGTGGTCCGAATCTGACGTTTACCTATTCCGGGCAACCGGACAACGGCTAACACTTGATTAAGTGGCAAATTACTTTATTATCATCAGCATAATATGTTCCATCTATAACGTGATATGAATACTGAATAAAATGCGTGAAATATGATTTTATTTATGTCTGTATGTTACAAGATCGTCAATTAAGCACCATGCTTTTAAAATAAAAAGCTGAACCAACCACGAAAATTGACATGGTCTAATTTTTCTGTCCTCTATTTTCATGACATGTACGGTTCTAGTCTACTAGAACATGTATATTTATGTATGTGTGGATGCATGTATGCGTGTGATTATGTTTGTATGTACATGTACGAGTGCGTGTATTCGTGCGTGCATTTGTGCGTTTGTCATTTAATTCGTCTGTACATCTAGTCGATAAACGCAACACAAACCCACATTTAAGACATTCACGTATACGCACATGTTAAAAAGATCATCATTTCAAAATAAGCTAATACATTAATTTCATTAACTTCAGAGACTTTGTCAGACTTTGTACAGATGCAAAAACAATGAAATACATTTTGACAATTCCAATATGATATGACACATCGTAAGTCACTTCACCCGGATATTGAACGGGCAAGGGCGTTAAAATAATTAATTGTTCGAATTTCCTGAGGCAGCTACTTTTTTTCTAAGGCACGACGGTCTAATGATGTAAACTATCGTTTGTAAACTTGATATTATCCGCGGCATGACCGTCATACTGCGTAGTCAGTTTCGTAGACTTGCTTTCAATGTTCACGCCCAATAATGCCTAGGTCACAAATGCTCAGATTCGGGATAAGGCGCCCGTACGATGCTACTTTTAGGGGAAATTTTGCGGGAATCTTGAGGCGGCCGCAAGGGTGCCGTTGGTATCCTACGATCGCCGTTGCATTTTTCCTCGCCGTACGACGTCGAATAAAATTATAACGCGGACAAAAATATGCATCATACGATTCATACTGGTCATGCAAATACATGTAGTATGTATTTGTATCCATCGACACACTTTGGTCAATTCTATTGCATCTCAATAGAATATTTTTAAAATTGCGGCCCTATGACGTCATTCACTTTATGGGTTGTCGGCAACATGCTGTTGAAATGACGTAATTCTCCGTTCTCCAGTAAAAGTTTAAGGCGTCAAACCGTGTTTATTTAGCAACATACTTTAACATTTGGCCTATAATATAGTTCAATCTCTTCTTCAAAATGGCGGCCTTATGACATTACTCGCTATATAAATTCGTCTCTGCTGATCAGTCAAAGACGCCAAATTGTATTTACATGAAGGCCTTTGTAGCAACACACTTTTGGACAATCCTATCTCATGTCTGCAGAATCTTTTTCAAAATGGCAGCCCTATGACGTCACTCGCTGTATAAATTCGTCTGTAACATTGTAACAGGATGGCTACAAACTCGTCTCGGCTAATCAGTCAAAGACGCCAAATAATATTTACATGAAGGCCTATTTAGCAACAAACTTTGGCCAATACTAGCTTATCTGTATATAGTCTTTATCAAAATGGCGGCCCTATGACGTCACTCGCTGTATTAATTCGTCTGTAACAGGACATCTGCAAGCTCGTTTTGGCTGATTAGTAAAAGACGTCATACATTAATTACATGTTGGTCTATTTAGCAACAAACTTTGGCCAATTCTAGCTTATCTGTATAGAGTCTTCTTCAAAATGGCGGCCTTATGACGTCACTCGCTGTATAAATTCATATGTGACATGACATCCACAAACTCGTTTCGGCTGATCAGTAAAATACGTCATACAGTACATGTTGGTCTATTTAGCAACAAACTTTGGCCAATTCTAGCTTATCTGTATAGAGTTTTCTTCAAAATGGCGGCCTTATGACGTCACTCGCTGTATAAATTCATCTGTGACATGACATCCACAAACTCGTTTCGGCTGATCAGTAAAATACGTCATACAGTAATTACATGTTGGTCAATTAAGCAACAAACTTTGGCCAATTCTAGCTTATCTTTATAGAATCTTTTTCAAAATGGCGGCCCTATGACGTCACTCGCTGTATAGATTCGTCTGTAACATAACGGCTACAAACTCGTCTCGGCTGATTGAGTTGTCGCCGGAAGTACTCGCCTCCTCGATCATCTCTCGGAGCTGACCCTCGCTGACCTTTACCCCTGTTTCCTTGGCAACCATCTTTAGGTCATCGCAGGTCAGACAATCCTTTTTTCCTGGAAAACAAGAAGGAAGCCAATCAAAATCAAATTGAAGAAGAAGAAGAAGAAGAAGAAGAAGAAGAAGAAGAAGAAGAAGAAGAAGAAGAAGAAGAAGAAGAAGAAGAAGAAGAAGAAGAAGAAGAAGAAGAAGAAGAAGAAGAAGAAGAAGAAGAAGAAGAAGAAGAAGAAGAAGAAGAAGAAGAAGAAGAAGAAGAAGAAGAAGAAGAAGAAGAAGAAGAAGAAGAAGAAGAAGAAGAAGAAGAAGAAGAAGAAGAAGAAGAAGAAGAATTTTAATATGTGCCTATATTGATATACCACACTCTTTTTTTTTCGAAGAAATCCTTTAGTTGGGCAAAAAAGTTAAATGTCATGCAACTTTTATGCTTGTTTTCGCATCGGCGTTCCATGTTGCTAAAAAAGTTATTTATAGCGGAGCGGGAATGTGCGCACGTTGCAACCCGGATCATTACATCACAAGCAGACCGCAACACAGCGGAACGTGCATGGTTTACATGCAGAGCCTATGACTTGCTAGTAAAACAAACTCGTTTTTGCTTGTAAATTGAGGCTTAACTGAAAATTCCTAAGAAATGAATTACAGCAGCTTTCAGCAACACATCTGAGTGTAGATCGTCCATGATGTAAACTTTAACAAATGTTTGCAAATATTGAAAAAAATCGAAATAATATCTTTCTGTCAACGTGAGTATTGCACTCAACATGTACGTCTATGACCGAGCTGTACTGCGATTGCCTGCATGTGACGTCACAAAGATGACGTCATTTTCTCCGACCGGACTCAATTCTTTTACGAGCATTACTAAAGTGAATTTAAAAGTTGATTTTGTTTTTTTTTACTGGGTTTCCCGACGCGGAAAATATGTTTTTATTAGTAATCTTCATGAAAATCTACAGTAAAACACAGTAAAACACAATTTTTAGGTTGTTTCTTGTCAGCGAACCTTTAAACAAATTTTTGCAAATATAGAACCAAAAAAAATGAAATAATATCTCTCTGTCAACGTGAGTATTGCACTCAGCGTGTACGTCTATGGCAATAGAGTACCAAGCTAGACTGCGATTGTCATGTTGTGACGTTACAAAGATTACGTAATTTTTCTTCGCCCGGACTCAATTTTTTCACGGGGGTTCCTAAAGTGAATTTACAAGTTGATTTTTTTATTTTACCGGGTTTTCCCACGAGGAAAATATGTTTTTATTAGTACTCTTCATGAAAATCTCCCTTAGGTGCAGTAAAACAAAATTTTGAGGTAGTTTTCTTGTCTGTGGAGCTATAAAGGGATGCCTGTAAAGTGTATAACTCCACGAAAATTAGTTGGAGCTTCTTCGTTTCTCTTCTACTATGTTCTTTAGCTTATGGTAAGAGAAGAATAAAATAGGGTTAGATTTGTTTAAATGCCCCTTTAGTATGGCGATATCTATCATTCAGCTCAAGAGCGTTAATGAACGGTCATAAACCTCAAACAACGTCATACAGTAATTCGTTGTAAAAGCTGACGCATATTTTCGCTTTTTTTAACCAAGAAAGCAGTGTTCTTTTTCAATGAAACTTTCACACATCATTCGGACATATCTTACAATGATTTTGGCACAGGCTTGAAGTCTCAAATGTCATTTTGGGCAATATCTGATAATTTACAGGTGCACCTTTAAAGGGACATAGCAACATTGTTCAAATCCTCAAAAATTACTTGGAGCTCTATTGGTTCTCTCATACCTTATCATACTAATATTAACAAATAAAAGCACAGGACAGGTTTCGTTTTTTTTTCAAATTTCCATTTCGTACAAAAGATATTTACTATTGAGGTGTTCATATAATGTATGAAATTGTCTAAGGAATAATTTCATGCCGTGTACAAAGTAAGTACAATGAGTTAGTGAATATCACTTTGCATTTTTGCTCATATCTCAGCCAAAAAACATCCAGTTAACGTGAAATGTTCACACATTACTTTGTGGACATATCATATCACTCCAATACATATGTGATTAATCACTCATCACTTTTTGCACTTGCCAACAAAGTTACTATACTCCGCAAAAAAAGAAACTGGACACTTGTATAAGTTGTAATATTTCATATTAATGTACGATAAAGTGTACATGATCATATATCAAATTAAAGGGAATTTAGTCCTCTACATGCAGGGTATAATTTAAAGGTGTAATCGTTAATGCATGAAATGCCATGGTCAATTAACACTAGCAAGGTCTGTTTTCAAAAATAGCAAAACAATGGAGGACCACACCATTCGACTGAAATGATAGTAAGCGTTTCACTTAAAACAAGATGAGCGGGGCAAGTAAATTATGACATTATTCAACTTTATTGCTATGAACAAACTCTGGAAATACAAATTTGTCAATAAAACAGGGTCAGGTTATGAGAGCATTATCATACTGGTCTGTATTACAGGCATGAAGCTTGTCTATTTCATGTGTCCCCTGCAATTTTAACCATAGTTACCTAGAGAAATGTCATGTTAAGGGTGACTTCAGGTTTTGAAGATCCTTGGACTACGTTATAATTCTTGAGAAGAATTTATAACATTTTCATGCTGAAATAAGGGCACAAACTGTGGTTTTGACTAATAAAGCTATGCCATGGAATTCCCCATTTTGTTACTTTTGGATGAAAATAACACCTATAATGTTCAAAATTTGTCTTCATTTATACTCTTTATTGAGATGGAGATAGAATAGGTCACATTTGTAATGAAAAATTATGCCATCCCATGAATATAGCGTTTTAGATTATGCTTATGAACATTTATATGGTTGAGTGGATGTTCCATTTTTGCTATTTTTGAAAACAGACCTTGGTGTGGTTAATTGACCGTGACAAGTCATGCATGAATGACTTCATCTGGATTTCATGCGAATATTGAAGAGGGTAATTTTACCTTTAATTTGATATACAATATCATATATTTTATCGTTAATGAATACAAAATATTTGGTCTCTTACAAGTGTCCAGTTTCTTTTTTTGCGGAGTATAGATCCCTTTTATAACTGTTTATGTCCATGTATTGTCCTCTAACGAGTAACGAGGGTTGTGGGAGGGGCGTTCGCTGCATGGTCAAGTACCAGTTACGCTATAACGAATAAACAAATTATGTTCACATACCATAGTCCATCATGTCGAACCCCTGGTGGATCTCCGAGTAGATGTCGTGGCTGTCTCCCTGGCGGTAGGCGATGATGTCAACAAAATCCCGAAAATTCACTTCCCTGACGGCAAAATTAAAACAAGAAGAAAATTGAGCGATACTGAATGTCTGCCACCTTGTTGTGCATGATTCTAAGACATTTTTGTTGAGCTTCTATGTTTCTACGTCGTGTCGACGTCCTGGTTGATCACCGAGTTGATGTCGTGGCTGTCTCCCTGTGGGTCAGCGATGATGCCGACAAAATCAACCCGTAGATGTCAAGCAATCAGTCATTGATCAACCTAGCCTTCAGATGTATGTATCCGTGTAGAAACTTCATACCCGACAAGAACATGTGCATGGTCAGTTCGGACATTCTGTTGCTCATAAAATGACCGGGTATATATACTTCCGGTGAGAAAGTTACCGGGTTCTGCCGATGAGAAAGTGACCGAGTTCTGCCGGTGAGAAAATGAAACGCTCGTATATTTGATTGATCATGGAAGCAATCAGGTCCTTTTTTCCATTATAGCTCTTATCCAAGTAGGTCATTCACTACACATTTGTGCTGTCCAAGTTAACTGCAGGTTCAGCCAGATTTAATCCATCATCAATGTGATTGCGTGGTAACTGCAGAAGCTTTTTGAAGCTTTTACGGAAATGTGGATTTTTTCGGGCGTAAATGATCGGGTTCAGCGCTCCGTTAGCAGTCAGCGAAAAAATAAAACCCTTGCGGATAATTGCTAGGATATAGCTGTTGATTTTCGTGTGAAAATTGATGGCTTCCAGCATCATGCCTATTGTCGCCGGTAGCCAAAGAATAATGAAGAAGATGATGATGATACCGACGGCTTTGATCGACCCTGCACTAGATGTAGCGTGGCTGCTGTTGTTGATCATGTTGTTGTTGTTGTTGTTGTTGTTGCTATTACTGTTGGTTGCGTTATTGTCGCTGTTGTTAAAATTGTTATTGTTGATGTTGTTGGTGCTGTTGATACAATTGTTAGTGTTACTGTCGTTGTTGTTTCTGATGATGATGATGTTTCTACAAGTGTTATTACTGCTGTTGTTGGCGCCGTCGCTGCTGTTGTTGTTGATGTTATTAATATCATGGCGTCTGTTCACACCACTATTTAACATAATTGGTTGTTGCCCAACTCGTGGTCGTGATCTGTTATTCACGATTACGACTCGGCGTGTCTTCAACAGACTCAACATGCGACAGTTCAAGACGGATAACAGCGCTAGTGCCGCGTAACCGAGGCCCGTATTCACAGCCGCGAATGGGAACGGTAACGGTGCACAAGATTTGGGTATCGAAAGGGGGGCGTCAGATTCCCGGTCTGGTATGTATCCATCCAAAGATAGCGGATAGAACGACAGCGCGGATGCGAGGCCAAAGACCCACTCGAAGACGAGGGCGACCACGACTCGTCTGTTGGTTACGAGGCGACGATGGGCGATGGGGTAGGCGATCGAACAGTATCTCTCGACCGTGAGGGTCAGCAGGGTGAATAGGGAAGTATTGATTGCGCAGTTGGCGGGAAACCACAGCAAGAACTGGACTCGAGAGGAACAGAGGAGCGGCGTGGTGACGTACGCCGACACGAACATCGGAGCGAAACCGAAAAGGGGGAAGCTGATGTCCGCTACGGAGAGTCCGGCGATCAGGTAGTACGACGGGCGATGCAACCTCTTCTGGCGAAAGACGCAGAGGAGGACGAGTGCGTTACCGACGACGCTGGTGAGCCATATTGGGGCAAGGAATGTCAGTGCGAGCCCAAGACTGAGATAGTTGGGCTGGAGGTGAAAATCGTTCGATGTTCGGTTGAGAGATGCGTTTGATGTATCCATCCTTCTGTAGCCGCAATTGACGCGATCTATCGGAAGCGATCACATAAATCTTTTCAGAATGTACTGAAGAAAGTAAAATATCATCATCAAATAGATTACCCGAATATATATATTGACGAGCGAGCGGGTAAGCAGGATTTCGTGGAACTTTGGAGGATGGCAAGAAACAGCGTAATTGTTTTTTTAAAAATGATGATTTCTCAAGATTTGCACGACTCTTTCGGGATGTCCTCTTGCATGTAAAGATTGAGGGTATACACTACATCATTATAAAATATGTCACAATAGTATTATTACGTATTTCAACGGAGAGTTGAAACGGTGTATTTTGTATGCTGATGGTGGCAGCAGAACTAATACGAAGCAACGAGTTTAATTAAAAAAAAAAAAAAAATCTTCTCTCAAAGTGTCAAACCAACCTTTCAGGATGCACTCGCGATGGAGATTGAACGTCCTCACCAATATTTACCTACATTTGTGCTGCTATTTCGACAAGCAGTTAAACTGGAAAGCTCACTATTTGATGTGGATGATCACAACAAAACGGATATGAATCAACGAGTCTGATGATGATCGTTTCCTAAAATGTTTGACGATCCTTTCAGAATTAACCTCATCACCAATTTCTTCTAAATTGTCTTTTATTGCGACGAACGTTTGAATTGGAAAGCTCCCTTGAAAATGTTGATGGTGACAAGTAACTGATATGGAGCAACGATCGAAGCAACAGATTTGATGAACTTCTCTCAAATTATCAGGCAATCCTTAAAGAATGCACTCGAGAAATGAACTTCATCACCAATATCTTTCGATGTTTGTTATTTTATTACCAGCGATTAAATTGAAAAAGCTCTCTTGAATATGTTGATTATGACAAAAGAACTGAAAGGAACGATCGGAGCAACGAGTTTGATAACAATCTTCTCTCAAAGTGTCACGCGAACCTTTCCGAGCGCACTCCAAAAGAGAATGAGCATCATCACCAATTGCTCCCGATTTTTGTTTTGCTGTATTCCGACGAGCGATTGTACTGTAAAAGCTCTCTTGAAATGTGTGGACGATGGCAACAAACTAAAATGACTCAACGAGTTTGATAACCTTTTTTTCCACAAATTATTCTGCCCTTAACACCACCTAGGAGTCTAGAAGAACAATTGGGCTAATCACCAATGAGGTTGCCTGAGCAATTACTTTTCTGATGGGAACTTAATTATGAAAATTATTTCGAAAGATTCGTTTTTTCATGAAAAGTTAATATATGCCATTACTACGAAGCGTCTTTACCATTTCGACCAAAAAATCAAAAATTCATCAAAAATGAAGCTTACTGATTAATACGATTATGAATTACAGTCCGATATGAATAATAATTAATATTAGAGGGAGGAAGCATGAGGCAAATGCAATAATGAAATGCGAGATGTAGTTCTTTATGTTGTCACTGAGGGGGAGGGCAATACTTTCCCCACAGAGGGGGAATTCGCCCCCTTGACCCAGGGTCGTATAAACGCCTGCCGTCTGAATGGCAGCGTATGCGTATAGGAGGCGGTGGGGAGGCTGTGACAATTTCGCGAGTGGGTAAATTCGCTTTCGGCTGTTACCAACACGCATTCATGACTGTCTTGAGAGAGGTGATGCTGCAGTAATGCATGCAATAAATAAAATGTACGGGTATTGCTTTAAATGTTGTGTCATTATTTTAGCGTGTTGTTAAAGGGATAGTTGAGTTTTGGTAGAGAGGGCGCTAGACTACTTTTTTTGTTTGTAAGGTAATGAAAAACTGAGTGTAAAATTTGAAAGAGCATAATATTTAAATAATAAAATCATCTTTGTTTGATCAAAATCGGTTCAGAGACGGCTAAAATATCCATAAATACAACAATTTGTAATAAAGCTGGGGCCCCAGGTTTATTAGAGAATGTTGAACCAGCCGTTGAAATTCGTTTTAAAATGCTTCCTCTTTTCAAAAATGTTCAAAAGAGGTTTTTAGATAGTTGTTGATTATCTCTCTATCTAATCACTATTTAAACAAAACATCACATGCACAATATGTTATTTAAAATGTTTTAAACAAATGCATTTTTTGAAAGCGCCCTCTTTAGTTTAAACAGCTCTTTTTGAATGATAACAGGCTTTTTACTTAGTCGTTTGTAATTGTTGTATTCCTTTTGAGCATGATGGAGTAATAATTATTAGTTTGTAATGTAATGGTGCATGTTTTGGTTACTAAAATTTAGTTTGACTAAAACTGTACTCTCTGTACCAGAACTCAACTATCCCTTTAATTTCGCGATTCACACATACTTTTGAGATTAGCCTTCATCATTAACTGCGAGTATGCGCGTGTGGTTATTGTAATTATAATTATGATCATAACTATTATTATCATATAGACAGTGTACCACGACACAGAAAATAAATGAACTCGCTCTGCGATGATGGGCTCTTGTCACGGCATACAATATTCGTAAATACGCCATTAACATCTTCGGCAACTAGGGCTGAATTGGGCGTGTTAATTGGCTTTGATATACAGGGTGGCCCAAAAAAAACGGAACGGGGCACTTCGTAAAATACTGTATTGCAGCCTGCTCCCAAGAAGTAGAAGTCCCCTTTTTGTCAATTTTTACCAAGTCAGTGCGTGATAAATCGCACTTACTGCCCGTCATTTATTTATTTTTTATTTATTTATTTTCATTTCCAACATATAAATCTCAACTCCCTGGGGAGCATACTAGCCCAGCTGCCCAATGGGCGCTGAAGGCTAATTAACACCCGACCAAGTACCCATTTATACTCCTGGGTAGAGAGCAGCAATGTGGATTAATTGTCTTGCTGAAGGACAAACGGAGTCGGCTGGGTTCGAACTCGAGATCTGAAAGCGCGCGCTCTACCAATCTTGCCACACCACTATCCGTTGGACATAATCATTGTGTTACTATATTTTGGGAAGTGCCCCGTTGCGTTTTTTTTTTTTTTTTTTGGGGGGGGGGGGCCACCCTGTATAATTATTGTCTACTTGATGTCAGTGAGGTCAGTGAAAATTTAATATGGCTTACGATACAATCACTAAGTAAGATTGACGAGTGAATCCTAAATGAGGCATATTTTCTCTAAAAATATTCCTGGAATCACTGGGGACAATCTATTTAATTTCATAGCTTTCATAGCTTATTATCGCCAGTTTCGAGGGGAGCGTTGAAAAAAGTATTTAAACATACACGCAACAGCAATTAAAGGGATTTAGTAACATTGTCCAAATCCTCAAAGTCCAATTGGAATTCTAGCAGTTCCCTCATACCTTGTTGTATTCGTTTTCAAAACAGAAGCATGCAACGGGTTTCATTTGTTTTGAATTTCCCTTTCGTTAAAAGGATATTTATGATTGAAGTGTTCATAATAAACTATCCACTGTATAGTCGTAACCGTGTACAAAGTCAGTGCAATTAGTAAGTGAATATCACTTAGCATTTTTGCTCATTGATCGGCCATAATAACGTCCATTTAACTTGAAATTTGCACACAATACTCAGTGGACGTATCGGATAACAACAATATACATTGTATCAACCGTTTATCACGTTTTGTACATGTCAACAAAGGTATTAGATCCCTTTTAGCCGTTAAAGATAAATACAACAATTTAAAAAAATAAACTTACCCCAAATTCTTGTGTCCTAAATCGGCTAAAATAAGAAAATAGGGATGGGAGACATTTGAGTTAACGTTAATTTTGAGAAACGTTCGCATTTGGCAGGAAATGTTAATATTTTATCACCACTCTATCTACAGTATCAGATAAACATGCAGTGCTCATTTAATAACTGCAATATAGTACAAGGGAACCTCGTTATAAATAACTTTGAAATACAAAACCCTCTTATATATTCTTTTGTTTTTCCCCGTGATCTAACAATATACCAGTCCTGATAACAATTTTAATTTTCATGGTCGCAAGCTCATTGTCGTAAAGGTGTTCCATTGTTTTCTATAATGTTTGGTTTTAGATTATTACAATCTAATGCCCGGCGCAGACAGAGCCGACTCAACCTGATCCGACTGGTTTTCAGCCTGATTAACTCAGTATGCGCTGCCTCAGGACTCCAGTTTTTCCAGTCAAGTGCCAGTCGGAGGTCATTCGAGGCCGATTCAACATGTTGGATCGGCTCCGACTGAGCGAAACTGACTCTAGCCTGACTGAAAACCAGTCGGAGTGGGACGAGTCGGCTCTGTCTGCGCCGGGCTTAAGAGTCGTTATTAAAAAGCCCCTGGAAAGCGTCTAATCAAGATTGCAATTCAAGGGATCTATACAGTATACATTGTCCAAATCATTAACTAAAAAAAGGACTTAGAACTCTAGAGGTTCTCACATCTAATACCTTATAGCCCGGTCACATATCAACGGATTGCGCAAACGGATGTCAAACGGAGAGCTAACTTTTCCATCCGTTCTATACGTTTCTTGTCCGTTCCTTGTCCGGTGATGTACGTTGTTCTATGTTTTGTACATGAAGCAATGGAGACGACTTTCCCAGCTAGCCACCTGACGTTGGGCCGATGTCGGAATTTGGTTGCCGGATGTCGGCATATCGCCGTTGGCTCGAGGTTTAAATGTCCGCCAGCCCAACATCGTCACGACGTCATTTTTGTGATATATTGGCATAAGGTCATTTTCCGACAATGGCCCAACATCATGTCATGAGATGATGTTGGGCCATTGTCGGAAAATGACGTTATGCCAATATATCACAAAAATGACGTCGTGACGATGTTGGGCTGGCGGACATTTTAACCTCGAGCCAACGGCGATATGCCGACATCCGGCAACCAAATTCCGACATCGGCCCAACGTCAGGTGGCTAGCTGGGTTCATCACCGGATAATTAAATTTCGCAAATTGTCTATTCGTTGGGCATACGTTTCCGATATCCGTTGATATCTGACCGGGCCAGTATGGTATGCGTATCTATTACCAACAGAAGGATGGATCTGCCTTCGGTTTTCATGCACATTTCTCTTCCGTTATAAAGATTTATATGACTGAATTGTTCGGATGTATAAATTTATCTACTGGATAGTTATAATGTGTACAAAGTCAATGAAATTAGTAAGCGAATATCACTTTGCATTTCGCTTCTCGGTCATATGACATTAATTTACCAGGAAATTTTCACACATCACTCAGTGGTCATATCAGATCACATAGATACACATTTCATCATCCATTTCCCAGTTTGTGCACACGTGAACAAAGTTACTAGATCCCTTTAATACTGAAAGGCCATACATGTTCAGTTGTACATATTGGGATCCCTGAGTTGGTTTCTAATAATTTGGTGGAATATTTGGACTAAAAACAACAAGAAACAGAATATCGTAAATTTTTGTTTCATTCATTTATCTATCTATCTATCTATCTATCTATCTATATTCTATCTAATATATCTAATATATCTAATATCTAATATTAGTTGTTGTTTCTTTTTTTTGGGGGGGGGGGGGTGGTGGGGGGGAACTGTGAGTTTTATCATATTGATTTGTTTCTGCTTACCTATGGCGTCATCAATTTCCGAGTGAGTAAGTTTGAATCCAAGAACTCGAAGAGCACGACGCAATTCAAATGTATCTATAAACCTGGACAATTAAAAAAATAAATATAGCAATAAGTATAAAGTATATACTACTACTACTACTACTACTACTACTACTACTACTACTACTACTACCACTACTACTACTACTACTACTACTACTACTACTACTACTACTACTACTACTACTACTACTACTACTATTTTGACAACTAATGATGACAATAATAATTACATTTATAATAATGAAAACAATAATAATAATAATAAATTATAATACTAATAATAACAATAATTATAATAATACTAATAATAATAATGATAATAATAATAATAATATTGATAATAATAATAATACCATAACTACTACAATAAGTACCACTACTACGATCATACTTCATTACAAGAATATTCTGAACACTTCATTTATATCATATATTTATAATTAATATTAAATAATTTACCCTCTCTTCTCTTTATCGAACGTGTCATACACCATCTTGAGATCGCGCAGCTCTTGCGCCGTGAACTGCGCCAGGAGGGCGTGGTCGACTCCCGTCATTTGATCCGTCTGTTGTTTCAACGAGAGCAGCAGGTTGGAGGCCGCGCCCATCGCCTCTCTGTCGCGCACAGGAATCGATGACGTCATGACGCGCGATGAGCGCGCGCTGGACGTCGATGATGATGACGATCGACGGCCGTTTGTCTGTCTTTCCGACATTGTGACGAACTATCAGAAAATAAGCAAGGGAGAGCGAATATTATTATTTTTTTTTTTTTTATTTGCGTGATTAATCCGCCTTCTTTCTATTATAAGAAAACGGTAACAAACAAATCGCTGAGAAATGCCAATGAATTATTGGTAAAACGTGATTCCTTTTTACTCGAAATTAATAGGCTACAGGATCTTAAAGGGGACCACCAGGCAAAGGACAACACATTATTATATGTTTTGGTACCGTTTTGTGATATCAAATAGATACCCAACATTTTGCAAAGGGTTGTGTAATTCATAAACAAAGCAATTAATTTCCACCACTTATGGAACCACTGCTATTTCCTGGTTCCATACGGGCCAAGCATTTGCGAGTGCGCCAATGCTTTCACGCGTACGTCAATAGATTCCCGGATGATTCATTCGCTCTGCACAGTGCGCTCTGGCTCTGCACGCATATATTCTACGCAATTCAGACCGCATGAACGCATGGTTGAGAATGGTGATGCGTTTTCCAATTATATATTTTTTTCTGAAAACATATTTTTGTGAACTTGTTGAAGGAATGGAATACTAAAGATGGTACCTTTCTATAATAAGAATATTAATTTTGGGTGGTGGTACCCTTTAATATCGCATTCGAAGAAAGAACGTATTATGTATCAATAAGTATTATACGTTTGAACCATGATCATTGTTGGTCTCTGGACCTTAGTATCATGTATAATTATCACACCTGAAATACATGAATAGATAAATTAATTAATGTATGACTGTACTTACGTATTTGGATCGTCGATGGTTTGTTGGAAAATACTGCTAGACGCGTCCGAAATAAAAACCTTAACCGTATATTCTGGCGTAATGGCGGATAAGATTAACTACAGTAAAAAGAAAGTTCGATGATAAGAAATTGTAATACTGCTCAATGTGTCATCTGGCGTATAATATCAAGATGAAGTCTAGCTGATGAGCGAACAGAAGAGTAATTACTGTGTAGAAACACTGCTGCTTTTAAACACAGAGTCTTATCCATACTGTAATTAGAAAACCTATTTAATTATAGCTGGTGTAATCAGAACAGCAAAAATATAAAATCAGTTCAACGCGTTGATTACGCTATTATCAAGAAACAGTACATGATTACACGAACCGACCTGTAAGTTAAAGAAAGCTCCGTACTGCAACAATTACCTCTACCTAGCTACTAGAATGGAGTCTATAGCAACTATACTGACAGTACGCGTCGGCCAATCGAGTGTAAGAAAATGTATACTGTAATATAAGATGGACGACGAAGGAGCACGAAAATTGTTTGCTCACGACTCTCAATGGTTTGTTTAAAGGCGGACATGTTTGTACAAGGTGAAAAGGGAGCATAACATTGCCCCCGGTATATCATATATTAAGCCCTCCGCATACAGGGCCGACTCGACCCGATCCGACCGGTTTTCAGTCGGGCTATAGAGTCGGTTTCGCTCACTCGTAGTCATTCAACATGTTGAATCGGCCTCGACTGATCTCCGACTGGCTCTTGACCGGCGAAACATTAACAGGGGTCCTGAGGCAACGTATGCTGAGCTGAACCGACTGAAAACCAGTCGGATCGGGTCGAGTCGGCTCTGTGTGCGGAGGGCTTTAAACGTCAGGACCGGGGAGGGCACCTTGGTGTTAGGCCGATATTCAGGGTTTTTTGTTCTACTTCGATTGATTCCCAGAGATAAGATGTGTCTCCATTTATGTAATTAAGTTATAAACGTAAGTACATAGACTGAGTGATTAATATATTAGAACACTTCTCATCGTGTTCATACTTTTGAATCTAAATAATAAAAACATTATACAAAAACATTCCATACATTGAAGCTTAAGATTATTGCATCAACTGTGAATTTGAATAACATGCATAATATAATCATTATCATGCCTATTTTATTATTATACAATATTCATTAATTTAGAGACAAGCTTCAATAAACAATATTACAGTGTATTTACCATGTACTGACATAATATACTTGCATGTACATGTATAGTGTGAATTTCCAATGTTTTTTAAATAATAATCATAGCTGATTGTACCTTTAATCCATTGTTATGTTATTCTCCGCTCTTCACGTTATCGGGTCCGTACATAGTACAAGTACAATGCAGTGTTATCAGTATGTATTGTTTCGAGATGGCACTGTTTCACGCATTTTTCACGCCTCGATGTTTTGATTACCGTGACGTCATAGCCCATTATATACCTGCTAACACTACTTTGCGAATTACGCGAACTTTAATTTGGTGGCCTTTTTGTCATCGTATATAGAGGGCGTTTCCAAAATAGTTGTTTATGGTAGAGGAACCAAAATCATTGCTACTCTCAAAACAAAACAGCGTGTGCTAGATACAAATCCGTTTAGACATGGCTAACATATTCACAAAATAATGAAGTCATCCGAATAAAAGTTCAGTTCAGTTCAGTTTATTCAACACTTGTCATAAAATGCATCAAATGCTCAAAATATACAGAATTACACAGATAAAAAGATAAAACAACAAAAACAGAATGCATTCATATGACAGTGTTAGGGGTTAGCAGAAAGGAGTAAGGCCCTATGATAATACAAAACATTACAAATTGCCATATTGCCTAATATAGCTTTTGCACATTGTAATTATCTAATAAGTTTTTTTTATATTGATACTGAACATGTTTACAGATTGACTAGACTCAAATTATGTGGGAATATTATTCCATAACTGTGGGCCCCTAAAAACAAAGCATAAAAGTAGCTGGCGTTGACTTTTATCAGCGATTTCAACGTTTCGAAATTATAATATAATATAACCCTTATATCGCTATTCTAAAAGTTATTAAAGGGATAGTACAGTTTTGGTTCAGAGGGCGCATCAATAAATAAATGGTTTATAAATTGATTCTGGTAATCATTACATTGAACATTTATTTGGAAAAAAACACACGCTGGCTCAGTTTTATGAAGAGCACCCAAACTATGTAGCCGAGTTCAAAATGGCAACCCGCATTGTAGCATTTTGGGCAGCGCCCTCTACATCCTCACGCATAATAATCTTTAAAGCCCTATTAAAGGGATCTAGTAACTTTGTTGACAAGTGCAAAAAGTGGTGAATGGTTAGAAATATGTGTGTTGTGACCTGGTATGACTACTAAGTAATGTGTGAAAAATTCACGTTAAATGGATGTTATATGGGCGAGTAATGAGCGAAATTGCATAGTGATATTCGCTAACTCATTGCACTGACTCTGTACACAGTTTTAACTATCCAGTAGATAGTTATAAATCTGAACATTTCAATCAAGCATATTAATATAACGGAAAAGAAATTTTGAAAAACCAAAAGCCGTTCCATGATTATTAATTTTGGGTATACTAACACGAATACAATGAGGTATGTGAGAAGCGGCTAGAGTTCCAAGTAAGTTTTGAGGGTGGTTTTGACAATGTTACTAGATCCCTTTAAGGCGATCAAGCGTTCTAGTAAATAGAAACCTTACACACGATTGTTTACCGACTGTCTTTTGTTAGGCGCTAATGAAATGTCACCGCGGACAGAGGAATGGATGAAAACAGAGACTTGGTAGAAATGTCCTCTTTCTTATATTACAAGTGTTTGTTTAGCCAAGATGGTCGGTATATCCCTTTACCATGTGGCGTAGCGTGGTCGGACT